>OZ012735.1:860353358-860512270 GCA_963859935.3 Lathyrus sativus | reverse complement strand
TTGCCATTTGGTTTTAGTTGCGCGTTTCAGTTCAGTTTGGTCATGAATATCAGTTTGGGGATCCCATTTTTACTTGATAGTAGCATTCGTCTGAATCCAAATTCGGCACAAATCATTTCGGCCCGAAAAGCTTCTTTTACTCTCTTCATCTTTCTCGGTTGTCCCATATTGATAAGAACAGAAATTGCTTGATCTGACGCCGATGGCGCAGATCGGTAACGGGGGTAGGATGCGGCTTCGGTCGTGCCACTCCCGGCACTCGATGATGACAATGTTCTGAGAGTGTCGAACAAACTTCTAACCTTTTTCTATTCTGTTTTCTTTGTCTATTTTTTCAGGTGATCGGGAGCTTCGTGAAGAACTCAAAGGGAGGACCAATGAAGAACACTTGTAGTTTTTTCTCTTTTTAGGACTTTAGGACCTAGAATAGATACTCATTGTAAATGTATAATCCTTTTGTAAATGAAAGATCATCATGAATAAAATCCAAAAATTACTTTCATTTCAACTTGTAATTCTAGATGTTTATGAAATAAAATCCAGTAAATATTCATTTCTATTTTCTCAATTATGAATTTAAATATCCATGAATAATCATCCATAAATTATTTAAATTCAACTTTGATTTGTAGCTTATGAACATTCATGAATAAAAGCTCACAAATATTTAAACTTAACCTCTCCTTTGCCTTGACCAAATAAACGATAACCCGTAACATAAGCAAAATTCAAACTGAAATCCCTTTGATCACGTGCCCCCTCAAACCACGCCTAACGGCATTTCCTTATTTTCAAAATAATCTCAACTCATAAACTGCTCGTCAAATGCCCTTGACATAATCAATCCATGTAAACAAATGCTTCGGAAATAATGTCTTATTTATCCCAACATTACAAACTCTGCTTGAAATGACCAAAACGCCTCAGATGCACTTCCTGCAAAACAAACAGACTATGTGGCCTGTTAGTGGTTAGTTTATGCAAAAAAAATGAGATGCTATGCGATATGAATCGGCTAAATTTAAGGGTAAAATTTTGGGGTATTACTTGAACTATAGTGGTTTCAACAGCAAGGAGGTGGGATCCTAAGGTCAAAAATTAGGGTGCAACAGATGCCCCTATTTAAGTTACTTCTATTCGGAGATATGGATATTGAAATCTTCGTCTCGACGAGATAGGAGGGACTTAAATACAAACATTGTACGAATTTTTGGCCATAAGAAGCCACCGAATGCAAATGATATGCAATGATATGAAATGCAAGACAAAGAGGGTCATGTGGATTAATGGCGTCACATGGGAGAAAACTAGACACGACATGCGAGAAACAAATGAGTAACAGACCCAACGACGCGGGACTCCACGGGGACAGGATACGACCACCAATGGGAAATCTCCAAAGTATAACAGTAGCCCATACGCCAAGAATATGGTGTTTTAACAACAAGTGAGAAACTTGTAATCGAAGGATAACTTATTATCACCATGGAGCAATCCAGATGACTGTAATATCGTGAATTCTCTGATCGAATCAATAATTCAGTTTTGTTTTGTTTTTTTTTGTACATCTTTTTCTTTTGGAACTCAACTTGAAATAGTGAAATGTATAACTTCCCCGGGCGTCATGATAAGGGTACCATGAGTTGGTCTCAGTCTCTGCCCGAAATGTCAAGATTTTGTAGGTGGTAGAATCGTTGTAGTTTGTAGATGTAGATGTCATTGTCGTTGTAAATGTTGTTGTAGTTGTAGAACTTCCCTGAGCGTCGTGGTATGGGAGCCGCGAACTGGTCTCAGTCTTTGTTGTAGGACTTCCCCGATCATCGTGGTAAGGGAGCCACAAACTGGTCTCAGTCTCTGATGTAGAACTTCCCCGAGCATCATGGTATGGGAACCACGAACTGGTCTCAGTCTCTGATGTAGAACTTCCCCGAGCATCGTGGTATGGGAACCACGAACTGGTCTCAGTCTCTGATGTAGAACTTCCCCGAGCGTCATGATATGGGAATCATGAGCTGGTCTCGGTCCCTTCCCGAAATGATGAAAACTCGTGAGAGCACCTTCATAGGGGGTTGTAAATTTTGTAGATTGTGGATGTCGTTGTAGACTGTAAATGTAGTTCGTTGTAGAACCCTGTAGATGTAGTTCATTGTAGAACCTTGTAGATGTAGTTCGTTGTAGAACCTTGTAGATGTAGTTCGTTGTAGAACCTTGTAGATGTAGTTCGTTGTAGAACCCTATAGATGTAGTTCGTTGTACAACCCTGTAGATGTAGTTCGTTGTAGAACCTTGTAGATGTAGTTCGTTGTAGAACCCTGTAGATGTAGTTGTAAGTTTGTAGATGTGATTGTAAATGTAGATGTAGCTTCACCGGGGATCTTCGGAAGATATGTGAGCCGGTTGAATTGTAATCTCTGGGGAGATGCCATTTGACGGAAGTAAATTTGTGTGATGAACTCACTGGGGAATACCTTTGTTGTTGTAAAATATGTGAACTCTCAAATGAAGAGAGATGTCTGTAATTATCTTCTCTGCTGGATCAATAATGTTGAGGGACCCCACGGAGGGTGAATGATCTGTCTTGTAGAAACTGATGTTCGTCGTCTCAAATAAAGAGATAGATGTAGATGTTGCTGAAGAAATGTATGTCTTCATGAATACTCTTCTTGGGGAATAGGGTGCAAAATAAATGCACACTTAATCCATGTTCAAAGGTTTGAGACGTCCATGATGTAATTGCCAAAAGACCGAAGTTCAATTCAGGGAATATCTGAAGAGAAACTGTCAAATAAGACTCGACCATTGAGGTGTGAACTCAAATGGAATTGTACTAAAATAACCATCTTCCATGAGGATTGAACTCCATGGGGAAGAATGAAACGTTGTGTTTTTTCTGCCTAGGTCGACAAATCTAATTGAAAGGATAAAACGTACCCAACACCTAGGGATAACTACAGCCAAAGCGACAGAACACAAAGAATGCAAACAAATGCATATGCCATGCTGTCTACTTATATGCTATGTGTATGCCTATGCTGACAAAACAGACGGAAAGAGGTGACGGAGATGAAATAATTATCTCGAGATAAACATCTCGACCAATCTTTGAAGATAGAAGCACCACTGGGAATAAATGGAGAACTAGATACAGGATCACACTCCTGCTTCAGGACTTCAGAATTCCTCTTGAATATATCGGAGTCGAAACTTCGTGGGGATGAAATAAACATCCACCTTGCTGGGGAAAACTGTGGTTGTAAAAGATTTACTGGGGAGGGAAATAACGTTCACCGGAGAAACAAACAGGTCCTCCACTAGGGGTTTCTTGCATTTATCATCACCGCTTAAAATAGAGATCCATCAGAGGAATCATGGCCATCTGAAGTAAAATTCACCAGGGACATGAAGAATGTTGTGGAAACCAAGTAGTCGCCATTTTGGACAATAGGTGTTGTGAGTGGGTGATGTGCTTCTTCATTTCTCAAATGCCCCAGAGTACATGCTTTATGAGAAAAAGTCATTTCAAAAGGATTTTACAGAGAACATGGAGTTCAATTGCCCCATTGTTTTCAAACTCTTGGAGAGATTCGTTGAATCTTGACGTAACTGACCCGGATTGACGGTGTTATGGATGAGTCTCCGAGAAATTTGCTCCTGAGAAAGTCGGAACTTGCGTTAGCGGGAAACAAAGAAACAACTTGCCCCTGTTCA
Organism: Lathyrus sativus; assembly: GCA_963859935.3. Lineage (NCBI taxonomy): Eukaryota > Viridiplantae > Streptophyta > Magnoliopsida > Fabales > Fabaceae > Lathyrus > Lathyrus sativus. The sequence goes on along the minus strand of OZ012735.1, from coordinate 860,508,562 downwards.
GCATAATCTTCAAATTTCATCATCAATGTCTATATGTAAACTTTCTGATATATTAGGAAAAATCAACACGCATGAAATGTTAATCATGAAACTGTTAACGCAACATATATGTTTGTCTTGAGGTTTTTTCTTCTTCTTTTTTTTGAAAAAAGGTATCACAATAACTCGTGACTAAATCACTAGTCAGGATACAAATTTAATTTATAAAGCCAACATCATATTGAGCATAGCTCATAGGAGTCAGGAAACGTCATCTCATCGAGTATGCTTTCAAAATAAACCCTACTTTAATTAGGTCTTTTAAAGGTTGTATCACGGCTCGGTTCACGGTTTAAGAAACAAAGGATAAAGGCTCGAAGTTTATTTGTACCCACCCATTCTTCGTGATGTTCTCCAATCCTACATTCAGCTAAACTTGATACGAGCACTCATCTCTCAAGAATATTTTGATATGGTCAAGAACTCAATCGAGGTTTTGGACATGGCAGTCACTCACCTATTTCTTTTTGGTGTTTGATCACACGACTTTGTTCTTTACTGGATATTTCTTTGTAATATTTCGTTTTTGCCTAACTTTTGCCTGGACGAAGTCTTTTGAATTTTGACTTTGAAGTCCAGCAGGATGTCTTAATTTCGCCTAGTCTCCTTCATAGGTTTTGACTTGGTGGACTTTTCTTTTTCCATTATTTTTTATTTTTGAACAAGTCGTGTGACTATAAGTCATTTTGGCATTTTTGAAAGGATTGTGACTGCCCCACTCTTTGGATAGTTGAGGGATATTCGTTTGTGTCTTTTTGACTTCTAGCCTCCCAGTATGTTGGGGATATATAAAATGGATTCTCGAAAGTTCACTCTTCCTTTTTGAGAGTCTGATTGCTCGATCAGCTTAACTGAAAACTACCCTGCCCTAGGTTACAATTGAGGGTTTTGTGGAAAAGGAAAAAAAACTCCTACTTCAAGGCTCAAAGAGGTTAAAGAGGGATTATATTCCTTATATCTCCAGTGTTTGGGATTTGAAACAATGCCTTACATCATCAGCAGAGTTTTACTCAAAAGCATACAACGAGAAATCTTTGCGTTTTTATTCGTCATCCTCCTCCCAATTCTCTGTCAAAGCAAGAGATTGGATAAAGTTGGCATTATAAATTATGAAAAATAATTTTATGAGTGAATACGAATGGGTTTCTTCAAGACAAACATTTATTGCATTACTTATTCAAAATAGAAAGTTCTTACACACCAAATATGCTTTCAACCCAAGAAAAAAAATGAACAAAATAAAAACTTCTTCAGAGAGTCCTTTCTAGGATCTTTATTGTACTTTCATGCAGACTGGAGAGACATGCGGAAACGTCTGGTGCGCAGCTTTTAGACGCGGTGTTGGCGACCTTGAATCATGCATGTGGAGGACGAACCTTGTTGAGATATGGGACTATCTCGCACATAAGGGATGGAACCCTCAAAGAATAAGATTCCATATTTGACCAAACTTTGAACGTCTGCTTTCATACCGTAACAACTTTCAATGTCGTGCCCCAGAGCACCTCGATGGTACAGGCAAAATCTGTTGGCTTTGTACCAGTATGGAAACTTCTTAGGTACCTTAGGTGGAGCTCTTGTCTGGATATGACCTCTTTGAATCAGAGCTGGAAACAAGTCAGCATACTTCACAGGGATGGGATCAAACCGATGAATTACTTCTCTTGGAGTATCTAGAGGCATCCTTTGATACCTTTTTCGGAATCGTCGATTCTGTGCTTGATTTGGAGAGGCCAACCTCTGCCTAGGAGATGGTTGTTGTTCACGCTGAGCGGGCACTGCATACTGATGTTGAGGATGGGGTACCGGAGCTATGAATTCTCTGGAAGGTCCACTGTCATCTTTATTGTCTGGGGCTATACCCAAGTTGTGATGGTATTGCTTCACAAAAGCAACAGCTAAGTCTTCCCAAGACTGAATGTGGTTCCTTTGTAGCTTCATATACCACGTTAACGGTGCTCCATACAAACTTTCTTGAAAGCAGTGAATCATTAGTTTGTCGTTCCCAAGGTAAGCAGTCATCTTCTGACAAAACATCATCAAATGATACCTTGGACAAATCGTACCTTTGTACACTTCGAAGGTGGGCATTTGGAATTCCGGAGGGGCAACTAGGTTTGGAACTAGGCGCAGGTTATGAGCATGAAAATCAGGTGCACGGTTCCTCTTCATCATTTTCCATCGTTCTTTGAAGTCACGAAATTCATTTTCGAATGCTATAAGCCCAGGATCGTCCATTTCCTTCTCAGCATGAACATTCTGAAAGTCAGCAAACAGGTTGTCTCGCATGGGCTGAAGTTGAGCAGGCACAAAGTCGTCGGAGGGACGGTGAAATGTCGGTTTAGACCTTACTCTGAAGCTAGTCATGTGATCCATATCTTCGTCCTCTTTACTGTCCTTTAGTAATACTTCAAGCTTGGTCAGATGGGCGAGGTGTCAACTGACAGACAAAGACAGAGGACCGGATGAGCCACAGAAGAGGAGAGATACATGCATATGTGGAATGCTGAATGATGGATGCAAAAATGCAGAATGCAAAAATGAAAGGTTTCATGGAACTCAAGTTTTCATAAATGTTACAAAGTTTTCTTTACTCTCGTATTTGTCTTTTTGAGTTCTCTTCAATCTGAACTCCTACTTCCTTAGGCCATCCAAATTAGGACTCTTAAAAGAATATTTCCAAAATATTTTCTTTTACAATACATATTGGTTTCTGTAATGTTTATAACTAAACTAGGAATCCCATGAAACCAATGCAAAATGATGCTTTATGAATGCAACAAACACAAGTAAGCACATAAATAGACTAGGATAAACAAACAAAGGGTACCCTACGTTTGCAACGGGCATGGAGCAAAGGTATACCCATTCCCAAAGGTTATGGACTAAAGGTTGATTGTACCTGTAGAACAAGGTTCTAAAGAGGTTCCCAAAGTCATTAGCCCATCTTTCGGATATTATCAACTTCCCAACTAACTCGGGGATTAATAATATTCTCAAGAGAACTTCTTTTGGGTGTAGCACCGCGTAGCACTATTTCGGGACTTACTCCCTCATAGCCTCGCACCACGCCCTAATAAAGGCCAAAGTGGGGTTAAAGGTAACTACGGTCCTTAGTATCATGGACTCCAATTGAGAATAGTAAAAGTTTTCACGACTAAACTCGTTCAACCTAACCATTTTCAAAAAGGTCTCAACTAAGCGGGATTCTCGAGTCAACTTAGTCGGGACTCACTCCCTATAAGCCTCGTCGAATATATCACCATCCTATCATAATTTCTCTCAAGTCCGGGTGTAGGACTTTGTCTCACCACTCAAAGGTAATAGCCCAAAAAGCAATAAAACAAATACAAAAATAAGCAATTAAGCAAATATAATAAACAAGCATAAATAAAACAAGTTAGGGAAACCCACTGAAGAGATCCCCAGTGAAGTCGTCATTTCTGTCGCGGTGAAATTTGGATACCAAACTATTAATTAGCTTGAATCTTTATTCATTTGCAACCGTCTTTGATTTATCCAAAGGAAAGGTTAAAGGAAGGAAAACCTATTTTGCATTGTAAACACAACGCGGGGAGAGATCTAAGGTTCGGGGGTCGGTTAAACTTAGGAAAGGTATTAGCATCCTAAGTTTCTGTAGTACTCTACAGGAACCTCTTGTTTTATGTTTTTTATTGCCAAGTTATTTGCTCAAGGATAATATTAAGGGTTAAAGGTAAAGAGAAAAACCTAAGGGGGTTAGTCCTAAGTATACTCGCCAAGACGTCGCATCTTGTGCCTACATATCCTGACGGGATTGGAATCAGAGTATCTGTAGTTCCCCTCACAAGGGGGGTTGGAAACTTCTTGATTGTGGTCAAGGTTTCAAGGGGAATAAACGCACCTTAAGGACACACTTATGCGGAGTGCGGGAACTCCAAACTTCTACGTTGAATTGTTAAGTTGAAATTAGGGTTAGGTTAGGGATTCCGTGGCGGGAAACCCTAAAATGAGCACGGCGGCCCTTTGACCTAAAGCTAGGGGTAAAATTGGCATTTTGCCTGCGGCGAGGCATTTGTGTAAATTAGGGTTTGAAAAGGGTTCGAAGTTTTGAGGACTATTGGCGCGGCGGCCAAACAACTAGACCTAATCCTTCGGAGGTGTAAGGTGACAGATTGATGGTGATGAAAATGTGAGAAATTTAAATCATACAGGCAGAAATTTAAATGCGGAAAGTAAACGCGATTGTTGGTTCGCGAGGTTACAACCAGGAAACAGTTACAATTATAAACGAAACTTGAATCGAAAAATAAAATAAATAACGGTAAACGTAACAAGCTGCAAAACAAATGAACAATGTTAGTAGGCAACGTCAGTCGGCGACCAAAAGAACTATGAGACAGTGGAGAATAAAAATGCAAGATTTGAGATTTTTAGTTGTTTATTTTTTGATATAAAGAAAAAATTTATGATTTAAGTTAAAAGAAGTTTTAATACTAAAAAAAAAGATTAAGTTAATTTTCAAAAATAGTTTTAATTTAATAATCTAAAAAAAGGTTTTATTTTTAATGTTATCATTATTATTATTTTTTAAAAAGGGTTTTAATTATTATAAAAAAAAAATTATTATTAATTAGAAAAAGGTTCTATTTTATTTTGAAAACAGGTCTTAATAGTATTTAAAAAAAAGTTTTAATAAATTCTTAAAAAACATAATAATTATAAATAAACAAATAAAAATATAAAATAAAAAAGGGGTTGGGCCGGTAGTTACATCCGGACCCAACCCACTAAAGGGAACGGACAACCAAAGGGGACTTTAGGGTTTGTAAGAACCCTTATGCGCTACGAACGGCGCTTCCTCTTGCCTTCTTCGTTCTCCTTCGATTCGCATGCTTTAATCTTCTCTTCATCTTTTCTGTTTTCTATGAAAACCTGAAATCAAACGCAACAATGTTAATCGTGAGATTATCATGAATTTCTCGCTTACGTTTCGTTGATGATGCCGGTGATTTCTGGTGAGATTCGACGGCTGATGATGACTTCTCTGAGGCTTAGAGAGTCGATTGCCCGCCGACGGCGAAGGCGATCTTCTCTATAGTGATATGCGTCTGATATTCATGGATGATGTTTGACGTTCGTTCGAGTTCTCGTTCGCGACCGTTTTCGCTTTCTCCGTCCACTTCGTCTAGGGTTTTTCGCACAGGTTGTATCTTTCTTTTATACCCTCTGATTTTTTTAGTGATCTTGTGGGCTTTGGTTGGATTTGCGTTACTATTTCCTGATTGCTTTTGAGGGCTTCGATTTGATTTGATTTTGTATTTTTCTTCTGATATGATTCGATTGCCATTCACTTCTGTGGGATTGATTTGATTTTATTGAACTAACGTTATTTTTGATACGCTTGATTGGGAAACCTTCCATTTTCGGATTTCACACAGTTTTTGATCTCTTTTGGATTTGATTTATTTTTCTTTTGGACTTTGCAGATGTGGATTACGGGATTTGCTTTGATTTGTTTTGTCACAAACGAATTTGTTTCAACTTGTTTTCGGAGATGGTTTCACTTTGATTAACTGGATATCCGTTTCACTTTAGTTAACTGGATATTTGTTTTGTTTCAGTTAGAATTGCTTATGATGAACTGATTTGTCTTTTTTCTGATACTCTTGATGTGATTTCCAGGTGACATATAACTCAGTTCCAACCCATCGTGATTTACTTATAGGGGCTGGAAGTTGTTTTGTGACTCTTCTGATGTTCACTCCGCGATGCCCCCTCGTTCATTCATCGATTCATAACGCTCCTTGCGAGCTGATGCTGTTCTAATATTGGTTTGGTTGTGACTGCCATGAGGTTTTGATTGTATCTTTTCTTTGAATTATCCTTTGAGCTTAAAAGTGATCGTGAACTGGGCCATGATGTTGATGAACTGAGCTCTGCATTTGGTACTTGTGACCTTCACTTCAGTAGGGATCATCATGACTGATGCATGAACATGATTGTATTACCTTATCCCTCTTTTCTGGTATGGCCTTGCACATTTGCTCACAGGTGTGATTTGATGATTTCATCTGGTTGTTGATTTTTTTCAGATATTTGATTTGTTTTCTGATGTGGTTTCAAACCAGGTTTCAGTTTACTCTTCATGTTTTCTGTTATGAACTTCATTAACTTCTTTTCTCTTTTTGTTTCAGCACTGATGCTGGTGCTTTGGTTGGATCCAAGTTGCCGAGGAAAGGTTATTGGTGATGATGACCTTAGGGTCTGAACCATTTGGGATGTCATTGCCATTTGGTTTTAGTTGCGCGTTTCAGTTCAGTTTGGTCATGAATATCAGTTTGGGGATCCCATTTTTACTTGATAGTAGCATTCGTCTGAATCCAAATTCAGCACAAATCATTTCGGCCCGAAAAGCTTCTTTTACTCTCTTCATCTTTCTCGGCTGTCCCGTATTGATAAGAACAGAAATTGCTTGATCTGACGCCGATGGCGCAGATCGGTAACGGGGGTAGGATGCGGCTTCGGTCGTGCCACTCCCCGCACTCGATGATGACAATGTTCTGAGAGTGTCGAACAAACTTCTAACCTTTTTTCTATTTTGTTTTCTTTGTCTATTTTTTCAGGTGATCGGGAGCTTCGTGAAGAACTCAAAGGGAGGACCAATGAAGAACACTTGTAGTTTTTTCTCTTTTTAGGACTTTAGGACCTAGAATAGATACTCATTGTAAATGTATAATCCTTTTGTAAATGAAAGATCATCATGAATAAAATCCAAAAATTACTTTCATTTCAACTTGTAATTTTAGATGTTTATGAAATAAAATCCAGTAAATATTCATTTCTATTTTCTCAATTATGAATTTAAATATCCATGAATAATCATCCATAAATTATTTAAATTCAACTTTGATTTGTAGCTTATGAACATTCATGAATAAAAGCTCACAAATATTTAAACTTAACCTCTCATTTGCCTTGACCAAATAAACGATAACCCGTAACATAAGCAAAATTCAAACTAAAATCCCTTTGATCACGTGCCCCCTCAAACCACGCCTAACGGCATTTCCTTATTTTCAAAATAATCTCAACTCATAAACTGCTCGTCAAATGCCCTTGACATAATCAGTCCATGTAAACAAATGCTTCGGAAATAACGTCTTATTTATCCCAACATTACAAACTCTGCTTGAAATGACCAAAACGCCTCAGATGCACTTCCTGCAAAACAAACAGACTATGTGGCCTGTTAGTGGTTAGTTGATGCAAAAAAAAATGAGATGCTATGCGATATGAATCGGCTAAATTTAAGGGTAAAATTTTGGGGTATTACTTGAACTATAGTGGTTTCAACAGCAAGGAGGTGGGATCCTAAGGTCAAAAACTAGGGTGCAACAGTAATGGCGTACATTTCACGGATGTAGACGGAGGAAGCCTAAAGCCGATTGCACATCTTTTTACTGAAGAAGGCTAAAGGATGACCCTGCTGAGAAAGAACAGCTCCAATAGCAACTGCTGAAGCATCTGTTTCCAAGATGAAGATTTGAGAGAAATTTGGGAGACTTAGGATAGGAGTAGTTGTCATGTGTTGTTTCAATGTTGTAAACGCGGATTCCGCGGCTGTACTCCAAAGTAACTTAGTGGAACTTAACAAATTGGTGAGAGGAGCGGCGAGAGTGGCGTAATGACGAACAAATCGTCGGTAAAATCCGGTGAGGCCTAATAATCCTCTGAGAGCCGTGAGTGATCGTGGCTTGGGCCAATCAAGAATAGCTTGAATTTTAGCTGGGTCAGGGGTGACGTCTTCACGTGAAATGATATGGCCTAAATAATCAACACTAGGAACAGCAAAAATACACTTCGAAAGCTTCGCATAAAATTGGTTAGACAACAGTAATTCTAAGATTAATTTTAAATGAATAGCATGGTCAGCAATGCTGGAACTATAAATTAAAATATCATCAAATAACACTAAAAGGAATCGGCGTAAATATGGGCGAAGCAAATCATTCATAGCAGACTGAAATGAACTTGGAGTGTTTGTCAAGCCAAAAGGCATGACCAAAAACTCATAGTGACCATCAAACATTCTGAAAGCAGTTTTGTGAGTGTCATTTGGGTTAACCCTTATCTGATGGTAACCCGAGCGTAAATCAATCTTAGAGAATATAGTGGCAGAACCCAACTCATCAAAGAGTTCATCAATTATGGGAATTGGAAACCGGTCCTTAATAGTTATAGCATTTAAAGCATGATAGTCGACGCAAAATCGCCATGACCCATCTTTCTTGCGAACTAGAAGAACGGGGGAGGAATAAGGGATGTTGATAGGTTTAATGATCCCTTAGTGTAGCATGTCGTTAATGATTGTAGTCATGGTGTCCTTTTGAGAATGAGGATGCCGGTACGGTTTAACGTTGACCGGTGGGCTGTTTGGGATAATAGGTATGTGGTGGTCATGAGGCCTTGGGGAAGGTAGGTCGTGCGGCTGGTTGAAAATGGCTGCAAATGAATGTAGTAAAGTGGTAATTTGTTGGGGAAGTGATGTAGGTAATGAATTAAGGGAATGTGGATTGTTGGTTGAAGTGAGGGAAGAGGGGTCGGGTGGTGGTTGATATAAAAGTAAGTGGATAGAGGCAATGGAGTCTGTTTGGAGTAGATGGTAGATGTGGTTGTAAGAAGAGTGTAAGGGAGGGGATTTAGGGTCCCCTGTGATGGTGGTTTCGGTGGTCTGGTATGTAAAAGAGATTTTTAGGATAGAAAAATCTGCAAGGAGCGGCCCAAGGGTGCGCAACCATTCCATGCCAAGAACGACGTCAGCGCCTTCAATTGGTATTAAGTGGAAAGGAATAGTGAAAAGGTGGTTTTGTAGGGTTATAGGGACTTGTGGGCAGAGTCCTGAGCAGGATAGTTTGGAGTCATTTCCAACCATGACAGAAAAATTGGGAATGGGGCTGGTGGTTAGGCGTAGATGATGGGCAATACGCGGTTGGAGAATGTTATGGGTGCTGCCTGTGTCAATTAAAACCGACACCGTGAGGCCGTGAATTTGGCCTTTAAATTTCAGTGTCTTTGGTGAAAATTGGCCGTTTGCTGCTTGTGGAGATAGTTGAAAATATGTGTCTTCGATTTCTGGGGTTGGTGAAATGGTTTCCGGTATTGTAGTGGACTCCTCCTCAAGGACAACATCCTCGTCCACCATTAATAATAGAAATCTTTCGGTTAAGCATTTATGGCCTGGAATGAATTTTTCATCACAGTTAAAACACAAGCCTTGTGTGTGGCGCTCCTGAAGTTGAGCATTGGACAGGCGCCGGATAGGCAGTTTTGCTGGTTGGGGGTGTTGGGGTTTTAGGAACAGGTGTGTTTGAGTTTTGAGTTGGTGATGCCGCACTAGTTTTTGGTAATGGGGGTGGGAAGGGTCTGTGGTATTTTGGTTTTGAATCCTTAATTTTGGATTCAATCAGCTTGGCAAGGCCCATCGCCTGGGAAATAGAAACCGGTTTGAGGACAGCAATTTCATTTTGAATCTCAGACGTTAAACCAGAAATAAAACAATTCAGGATAGCATCCTGAGGAAAACCAACCACCTGAGTACCGAGTTTTTCAAACGCTGCTTGATAATCCACAACTGACCCTGTCTGTTTTAACTTGAAAAGTTCTGCTTGATGATTAACATATGTGGATGGCCCAAAACGTAACTCCAATGCTCTAGTAAAAGCAGTCCAATCCGTAAAAAGATGACTTTGGTAAATCCATTTGAACCAACATAAGGCGTCACCTTTCATATAGAAAGACATCATAGCAAGTCTATGTTCAAGGGAGAGTTGATAAAAATCAAAAAATTGGTCGGCTTGGAATAACCATTCCAAAGGGTTAGAGCCGTCAAACATGGATAGTTCTAACTTTAGGGTTCGAAATGGGGGTAGTGGGGTGGGTGAGTGTAGGGAAGAATGAGTAAGATTGTGAAATAAAGGGACTGTATAGTTCTGTTGGAATGGTAATGTAGTAGTGGGTTGGTTGAGGGTTTGGGAAGAGGCAAAAAGTTTGGGTGGGGGTAGTGGTGTGGGGCGTAAAATGCTGCTGGACAGAGTGGGTTGGTGGGTTGATATTGAGTGTAATAGGGGAGATAAAGTTGGTTGTACGTGAGGGGAAGAGAGATTTGCAGCAGCTTGTGAAAAATTAGGGGGGTTGTGTGTGATACCTGAAGAAGAAGGAGTGGAGATGGTAGTAGGTTGTTGCTGCTGTTGCTCTTTTTGAGTAGTTAACTTCTGCAGCAGGCCTATAATGTTGTCGTAACGAGAATCTAAAATTTCCCTTTCATTATCCATTCAAGTGTGAAGCAACTCGAGATCTGCAGAATTTTTATCGAACCGTTCATCGATTTGCTGTTGGGTTCCATTCATAGCAATATCAAGATGAGTATTTGCTGTTTGGACAGCTTCATCGATAATTTCTTTAGTGTTAGGTGGTTTGGGTTAGGGGGCCATGAATTCAAGGGATGAAAGCACCAATTTGATAAGAAGAATTCCACAAATATATTCTCTAAGATTTAGGGTTACTAAAATAAGGAATAGAAAGGGAAGATAAAAAAAGGAAAGATTACCTTTTCCTTCATGTCCAACTCAAACCATACAATAATGCTTAAATATAAAATAAGTTGGACCTACTACTAATTTTAAATGGGCCAGCCCATAAAAACAACATAATTAAAGCAATATTTTAAATTAATTGGTGTAGAAATCCTTCATCCAAATGGGATGATTTCTATTTCTAATGGGCTTGTTATCATTACTATTCGGCCCACTTAAAACCTTGTCCTCAAGGTTACTGTTGAAGGAGTTTTTGGGCCCTTTTGAGAAAGTTTTGGCCACGAATGAGGCCCAGCCTTGTTAGCAAGTGAAGGGCGGTTTGGAAGGTTGGAAGTCGTGGGAGTGGGAACCAGCTCATTATCCACTTGTGTAGGAAGTGGGACAGATGGCGGTTCGCATGGATGTGAAGGGACACGTGGATCTGGGGAAGGGCAAGTGGCATAGGGAAAAGAAGGTTGGCGCTTGGAGACCCATGAAGTGGTCAGAGGCTTAATGAGTGGTAAGTGTTGGGAAGCGGTAGCTGGATTGCACTTGAGTTTATTACTCTTAGTTTCACATTCATCCGTGTAACTTCTAGTTTCCTTCTCACTTTCTTTTCTTTTCTCTCTTTCTTCTTTCAACTGACTTGCTTTTCCTTCCTTGAGTTTACTTGTTGTTTCGTCCGCAGTGACTTGTTCTCCTGTTGGAGGATCTCTTGCATGCAGTGATGATCTAACCACCTGTGGAGCTTCATCAGTAGAAACGACTTCATCTGGTGGAAGTGGTTGGAACTGCGAAACTGGGTCTTTACCATGGAAGGCACGGAGTTGTGAAACATGGAAAACAGGGTGGATGCGTGACGAAACAGGCAGATCTAAATGGTGGGCGACTTTTCCAACTTTGCGAAGTACTTTGAACGGTCCAAAGAAACGTTTGGCCAGTTTGTTAGAGACTCATTTTTGGACGGATGTCTGTCGGTACGGTTGAAGACGAAGCACTACGAAGTCTCCTTCAGCAAAAGTTATGGGTGAGCGTTTTTTGTTGCTCTGGGTTTCCATGGAAGCTCTACTTTTTGCAAGATTTCTTTTCAAAATGTTAATAACTTCATCTCGGTTTTGCAGGGAAGTGTCAACTGTGTCCAAAGAAGATAAACCTGGGTCATAGTGGGGAAAAGATGGTGGAGGTCGACCGTAAAGAGCTTCAAAAGGAGACATGTTGATGGAGCTGTGAAGCGCGGTGTTATGCTAGAGTTCTGCTAAATGTAAGTACTAAAACCATTTTTTTGGTTGTTCACTTGTAAAGCAACGCAAATAGGTTTCCAAACAACGGTTAACTACTTCGGTTTGTCCGTCAGTTTTAGGATGATAAGCCATGCTGTATTTCAAGGTGGTGCCCTGCGCATGAAATGATTCTTTCCAAAAAGTGCTGAGGAAGATGGGATCTCGATCAGAAATAATGGTACGAGGAATTCCATGAAGCCGACAAATTTCGACCGAGAATCGTAAGGCCAAGTCCTTGGCAGTAAACTTGGTTGGAAGAGCGATGAAATGACAAAACTTGCTGAGCCGGTCGCAAATTACCCAGATGACGGTGTGGCTAAAAGAAAGAGGTAAATGGGTAATGAATTCCATAGTGAGATCTTCCCAAACTTGATTTGGTATAGGAAGAAGTTGAAGAAGTCCCTGTTTCTTCCTTGTACTATATTTGTTTGTTTGACAAACTGAACATGTTCTAATGAATTCCTTTGTATCTCTGTAAATGCCAGGCCAGAGAAAAGCACTAGAAACTCTAGCAAGAGATGGTTGGAGTCCCGAGTGACCAGCAGCTGGTGTTGAGTGGTATTCTGTCAAGATTTTCTGTCTCATGTTGTCAACGTCAGGTATGAAGATTTTATCCTTGAAGTACAATAAGTCATTTTTTTGTTGAAATAGAACTGGATGTTGAGTATCAGATAACAAGTTTCTGATTAGGGTTTGTCCTGCTGTTTAATCTGTGTAAAACTGCTTCAGTTGGGAAAGGAGTGTAAGGATGGGAGAAGAGATGGAGAAAAACATGGCGGTTTCGTCTGTGTGAATGTGACTTAAGGCGTTGGCGACTTGGTTAGATTTTCCAGGTTTGTAAAAGATCTCAAAATCAAATCCCTGTAATTTTGCAGCCCACTTTTGTTGTTCTGGTGTCTGAATGGTTTGAACTAACAAATTCGTCAAACTTTTTTTATCAGTGTAAATATGGAAGTGTCTACCAATCAAATATTGGCGCCATTTCTTTACAGCTTCCGTGATGGCGTACATTTCACGGATGTAGACGGAGGAAGCCTAAATCCGGTTGCACATCTTTTTACTGAAGAAGGCTAAAGGATGACCCTACTGAGAAAGAACAGCTCCAATAGCAACTGCTGAAGCATCTATTTCCAAGATGAAGATTTGAGAGAAATTTGGGAGACTTAGGATAGGAGTAGTTGTCATGTGTTGTTTCAATGTTGTATACGCGGATTCCGCGGCTGTACTCCAAAGTAACTTAGTGGAACGTAACAAATCGGTGAGAGGAGCGGCGAGAGTGGCATAATGACGAACAAATCGTCGGTAAAATCCGGTGAGGCCTAAGAATCCTATGAGAGCCGTGAGTGATCGTGGCTTGGGCCAATCAAGAATTGCTTGAATTTTAGCTGGGTCAGGGGTGGCGCCTTCACGTGAAATGATATGGCCTAAATAATCAACACTAGGAACAGCAAAAATACACTTGGAAAGCTTCGCATAAAATTGGTTAGACAACAGTAATTCTAAGATTAATTTTAAATGAATAGCATGGTCAGCAATGCTGGAACTATAAATTAAAATATCATCAAAGAACACTAAAAGGAACCGGCGTAAATATGGGCGAAGCAAATCATTCATAGCAGACTGAAATGAACTTGGAGCATTTGTCAAGCCAAAAGGCATGACCAAAAACTCATAGTGACCATCAAACGTTCTGAAAGCAGTTTTGTGAGTGTCATTTGGGTTAACCCTTATCTGATGGTAACCCGAGCGTAAATCAATCTTAGAGAATATAGTGGCAGAACCCAACTCATCAAAGAGTTCATCAATTATGGGAATTGGAAACCGGTCCTTAATAGTTACAGCATTTAAAGCACGATAGTCGACGCAAAATCGCCATGACCCAACTTTCTTGCAAACTAGAAGAACGGGGGAGGAATAAGGGTTGTTGCTAGGTTTAATGATCCCTTCGTGTAGCATGTCGTTAATGATTGTAGTCATGGTGTCCTTTTGAGAATGAGGATACTGGTACGGTTTAACGTTGACCGGTGGGCTGTTTGGGATAATAGGTATGTGGTGGTCATGAGGCCTTGGGGAAGGTAGGTCGTGCGACTGGTTGAAAATGGATTCAAATGAATGTATTAAAGTGGTGATTTGTTGGGGAAGTGATGTAGGTAATGAATTAAGGGAATGCGGATTGTTGGTTGAAGTGAGGGAAGAGGGGTCGGGTGGTGGTTGATATAAAAGTAAGTGGATAGAGGCAATGGAGTCTGTTTGGAGTAGATGGCAGATGTGGTTGTAAGAAGAGTGTAAGGGAGGGGATTTAGGGTCCCCTGTGATGGTGATTTTGGTGGTCTGGTATGTAAAAGAGATTTTTGGGATAGAAAAATCTGGAAGGGACGGCCCAAGGGTGCGCAACCATTCCATACCAAAAACGACATCAGCGCCTTCAATTGGTATTAAGTGGAAAGGAATTGTGAAAAGGTGGTTTTGTAGGGTTATAGGGACTTGTGGGCAGAGTCCTGAGCAGGATAGTTTGGAGTCATTTCCAACCATGACAGAAAAATTGGGAATGGGGCTGGTGGTTAGGCGTAGATTATGGGCAATACGCGGTTGGAGAATGTTATGGGTGCTGCCTGTGTCAATTAAAACCGTCACCGTGAGGCCGTGAATTTGGCCTTTAAATTTTAGTGTCTTTGGTGAAAATTGGCCGTTTGCTGCATGTGGAGATAGTTGAAAATATGTGTCTTCGATTTCTGGGGTTGGTGAAATGGTTTCCGGTATTGTAGTGGACTCCTCCTCAAGGACAACATCCTCGTCCACCATTAATAATAGAAATCTTTCAGTTAAACATTTATGGCCTGGAATGAATTTTTCATCACAGTTAAAACACAAGCCTTGCGCGCGGCGCTCCTGAAGTTGAGCATTGGACAGGCGCCAGATACAGTTTGCTGGTTGGGGGGTGTTGGGGTTTTAGGAACAGATGTCTTTGAGTTTTGAGTTGGTGATGCCGCACTAGTTTTTGGTAATGGGGGTGGGAAGGGTATGTGGTATTTTGGTTTCGAATCCTTAATTTTGGATTCAATCAGCTTAGCAAGGCCCATCGCCTGGGAAATAGAAATCGGTTTGAGGACAGCAATTTCATTTTGAATCTCAGACGTTAAACCAGAAATAAAACAATTCAGGATAGCATCCTGAGGCAAACCAACCACCTGAGTACCGAGTTTTTCAAACGCTGCTTGATAATCCACAACTGACCCTGTCTGTTTTAACTTGAAAAGTTCTGCTTGATGATTAACATATGTGGATGGCCCAAAACGTAACTCTAATGCTCTAGTAAAAGCAGTCCAATCCGTTAAAAGATGACTTTGGTACATCCATTTGAACCAACATAAGGCGTCACCTTTCATATAGAAAGACATCATAGCAAGTCTATGTTCAGGGGGGAGTTGATAAAAACCAAAAAATTGGTCGCCTTGGAATAACCATTCCAAAGGGTTAGAGTCGTCAAACATGGATAGTTCTAACTTTAGGGTTCGAAATGGGGGTAGTGGGGTGGGTGAGTGTAGGGAAGAATGAGTAAGATTGTGAAATAAAGCGACTGTATAGTTCTGTTGGAATGGTAATGTAGTAGTGGGTTGGTTGAGGGTTTGGGAAGAGGCAAAAAATCTGGGTGGGGGTAGTGGTGTGGGGCATAAAATGCTGCTGGACAGAGTGGGTTGGTGGGTTGATATTGAGTGTAATAGGGGAGATAAAGTTAGTTGTATGTGAGGGGAAGAGAGATTTGCAGCAGCTTGTGAAAAATTAGGGGGGTTGTGTGTGATACCTGAAGAAGAAGGAGTGGAGATGGTAGTAGGTTGTTGTTGTTGTTGCTCTTTTTGAGTAGTTAACTTCTGCAGCAGGCCTATAATGTTGTCGTAACGAGAATCCGAAATTTGCCTTTCATTATCCATTCGAGTGTGAAGCAACTCGAGATCTGCAGAATTTTTATCGAACCGTTCATCGATTTGCTGCTGGGTTCGACTCATAGCAATATCCAGATGAGTATTTGCTGTTTGGACAGCTTCATCGATAATTTCTTTAGTGTTAGGTGGTTTGGGTTAGGGGGCCATGAATTCAAGGGATGAAAGCACCAATTTTCTAAGAAGAATTCCACAAATATATTCTCTAAGATTTAGGGTTACTAAAATAAGGAATAGAAAGGGAAGATAAAAAAAGGAAAGATTAACTTTTTCTTCATGTCCAACTCAAACCATACAATAATGCTTAAATATAAAATAAGTTGGACCTACTACTAATTTTAAATGGGCCAGCCCATAAAAACAACATAATTAAAGCAATATTTTAAATTAATTGGTGTAGAAATCTTTCATCCAAATGGGCTAATTTCTGTTTCTATTGGGCTTGTTATCATTACTATTCGGCCCACTTAAAACCTTGTCCTCAAGGTTACTGTTGAAGGAGTTTTTGGGCCCTTTTGAGAAAGCTTTGGCCACTAATGAGGCCCAGCCTTGTTAGCAAGTGAAGGGCGGTTTGGAAGGTTGGAAGTCGTGGGAGTGGGAACCAGCTCATTATCCACTTGTGTAGGAAGTGGGACAGATGGCGGTTCGCATGGATATGAAGGGACACGTGGATCTGGGGAAGGGCAAGTGGCATAGGGAAAAGAAGGTTGGCGCTTGGAGACCCGTGAAGTGGTCAGAGGCTTAATGAGTGGTAAGTGTTGGAAAGTGGTAGCTGGATTGCACTTGAGTTTATTACTCTTAGTTTCACATTCATCCCTGTAACTTCTAGTTTCCTTCTTACTTTCTTTTCTTTTCTCTCTTTCTTCTTTCAACTGACTTGCTTCTCCTTCCTTGGGTTTACTTGTTGTTTCGTCCGCAGTGACTTGTTCTCCTGTTGGAGGATCTCTTGCATGCAGTGATGATCTAACCACCTGTGAAGCTTCATCAGTAGAAACGACTTCATCTGGTGGAAGTGGTTGGAACTGCGAAACTGGGTCTTTACCATGGAAGGCACGGAGTTGTGAAACATGGAAAACAGGGTGGATGCGTGACGAAACAGGCAGATCTAAGTGGTGGGCGACTTTTCCAACTTTGCGAAGTACTTTGAACGGTCCAAAGAAACGTTTGGCCAGTTTGTTAGAGACTCATTTTTGGACGGATGTCTGTCGGTACGATTGAAGACGAAGCAATACGAAGTTTCCTTCAGCAAAAGTTATGTGTGAGCGTTTTTTGTTGCTCTGGGTTTCCATGGAAGCTCTACTTTTTGCAAGATTTCTTTTCAAAATGTTAATAACTTCATCTCGGTTTTGCAGGGAAGTGTCAACTGTGTCCAAAGAAGATGAACCTGGGTCATAGTGGGGAAAAGATGGTGGAGGTCGACCGTAAAGAGCTTCAAAAGGAGACATGTTGATGGAGCTGTGAAGCGCGGTGTTATGCCAGAGTTCTGCTAAATGTAAGTACTGAAACCATTTTTTTGGTTGTTCACTTGTAAAGCAGCGCAAATAGGTTTCCAAACAACGGTTAACTACTTCGGTTTGTCCGTCAGTTTCAGGATGATAAGCCATGTTGTATTTCAAGGTGGTGCCCTGCGCATTAAATAATTCTTTCCAAAAAGTGCTGAGGAATATGGGATCTCGATCAGAAATAATAGTACGAGGAATTCCTTGAAGCCGACAAATTTAGACCGAGAATCGTAAGGCCAAGTCCTTGGCAGTGAACTTGGTTGGAAGAGCGATGAAATGACAAAACTTGCTGAGCCGGTCGCAAATTACTCAGATGACGGTGTGGCCAAAAGAAACAGGTAAATGGGTAATAAAATCCATAGTGAGATCTTCCCAAACTTGATTTGGTATAGGAAGAGGTTGAAGAAGTCCTTGTTTCTTCCTTGTACTATATTTGTTTGTTTGACAGACTGAACATGTTCTAATGAATTTCTTTGTATCACTGTAAATTCCAGGCCAGAGAAAAGCACTAGAAACTCTAGCAAGAGTGGGTAGGAGTCCCGAGTGAACAGCAGCTGGTGTTGAGTGGTATTCTGTCAAGATTTTATGTCTCAAGTAGTCAACGTCAGGTATGAAGATTTTATCCTTAAAGTACAATAAGTCACTTTTTTGTTGAAATAGAACTGGATGTTGAGTATCAGATAACAGGTTTCTGATTAGGGTTTGTCCTGCTGTTTGATCTGTGTAAAACTGCTTCAGTTGGGAAAGGAGTTGAAGGATAAGAAAAGAGATGGAGAAAAACATGGCGGCTTCTTCTGTGTGAATGCGACTTAAGGCGTCGGCGACTTGGTTAGATTTGCCAGGTTTGTAAAAGATCTCAAAATCAAATCCCTGTAATTTCGCAGCCCACTTTTATTGTTCCGGTGTCTTAATGGTTTGAACTAACAAATTCTTTAAACTTTTTTATCAGTGTAAATATGGAAGTGTCTACCAATCAAATATTGGCGCCATTTCTTTACAGCTTCCATGGTGGCGTACATTTCACGGATGTAGACGGAGGAAGCCTGAAGCCGGTTGCACATCTTTTTACTGAAGAAGGCTAAAGGATGACCCTGCTGACAAAGAACAACTCCAATAGCAATTGTTGAAGCATTTGTTTCCAAGATGAAGATTTGAGAGAAATTTGGGAGACTTAGGATAGGAGTAGTTGTCATGTGTTGTTTCAATGTTGTAAACGCGGATTCTGCGGCTGTACTCCAAAGTAACTTAGTGGAACGTAACAAATCGGTGAGAGGAGCGGCGAGAGTGGCGTAATGACGAACAAATCGTCGGTAAAATCCGGTGAGGCCTAAGAATCCTCTGAGAGCCGTGAGTGATCGTGGCTTGGGCCAATCAAGAATAGCTTGAATTTTAGTTGGGTCAGGGGTGACGCCTTCACGTGAAATGATATGGCCTAAATTATCAACACTAGGAACAGCAAAAATACACTTGGAAAGCTTCGCATAAAATTGGTTAGACAACAGTAATTCTAAGATTAATTTTAAATGAATAGCATGGTCAGCAATGCTGGAACTATAAATTAAAATATCATCAAAGAACACTAAAAGGAACCGGCGTAAATATGGGCGAAGCAAATCATTCATAGCAGACTGAAATGAACTTGGAGTGTTTGTCAAGCCAAAAGGCCTGACCAAAAACGCATAGTGACCATCAAACGTTCTGAAAGCAGTTTTGTGAGTGTCATTTGGGTTAACCCTTATCTGATGGTAACCCGAGCGTAAATCAATCTTATAGAATATAGTGGCAGAACCCAACTCATCAAAGAGTTCATCAATTGTGGGAATTGGAACCCGGTCCTTAATAGTTACAGCATTTAAAGTACGATAGTCGACCCAAAATCGCCATGACCCATCTTTCATGCAATTAGAAGAACGGGGGAGGAATAAGGGATGTTGCTAGGTTTAATGATCCCATTGTGTAGCATGTCGTTAATGATTGTAGTCATGGTTTCCTTTTGAGAATGAGGACACCGGTACGGTTTAACATTGACCGGTGGGCTGTTTGGGATAATAGGTATGTGGTGGTCATGAGGCCTTGGGGAAGGTAGGTCGTGCGGCTGGTTGAAAATGGCTGCAAATGAATGTAGTAAAGTGGTGATTTGTTGGGGAAGTGATGTAGGTAATGAATTAAGGGAATCTGGATTGTTGGTTGAAGTGAGGGAAGAGGGGTCGGGTGGTGGTTTAAATAAAAGTAAGTGGATAGAGGCAATGGAGTCTGTTTGGAGTAGATGGCAGATGTGGTTGTAAGAAGAGTGTAAGGGAGGGGATTTAGGGTCCCCTGTGATGGTGATTTCGGTGGTTTGGTATGTAAAAAAGATTTTTGGGATAGAAAAATCTGCAAGGAGCGGCCCAAGGGTGCGCAACCATTCCATGCCAAGAACGACGTTAGCGTCTTCAATTGGTATTAAGTGGAAAGGATTAGTGAAAAGGTGGTTTTGTAGGCTTATAGGGACTTGTGGGCAGAGTCCTGAGCAGGATAGTTTGGAGTCATTTCCAACCATGACAGAAAAATTGGGAATGGGGCTGGTGTTTAGGCGTAGATGATGGGCAATACGCGGTTGGAGAATGTTGTGGGTGATGCCTGTGTCAATTAAAACAGACACCGTGAGGCCGTGAATTTGGCCTTTAAATTTCAATGTCTTTGGTGAAAATTGGTCGTTTGCTGCTTGTGGAGATAGTTGAAAATATGTGTCTTCGATTTCTGGGGTTGGTGAAATGGTTTCCGGTATTGCAGTGGACTTCTCCTCAAGGACAACATCCTCGTCCACCATTAATAATAGAAATCTTCCGGTTTTGCATTTATGGCCTGGAATGAATTTTTCATCACAGTTAAAACACAAGCCTTGCGCGCGACGCTCCTGAAGTTGAGCATTGGGCAGGCGCCAGATAGGCAGTTTTGCGGGTTGGGGGAGTGTTGGGGTTTTAGGAACATGTGTGTTTGAGTTTTGAGTTGGTGATGCCGCACTAGTTTTTGGTAATTGGGGTCGGAAGGGTCTGTGGTATTTTGGTTTCGAATCCTTAATTTTGGATTCAATCAGCTTGGCAAGGCCCATCGCCTGGGAAATAGAAACCGGATTGAGGACAGCAATTTCATTTTGAATCTCAGACGTTAAACCAGAAATAAAATAATTCAGGATAGCATCCTGAGGCAAACCAACCACCTGAGTACCGAGTTTTTCAAACGCTGCTTGATAATCCACAACTGACCCTGTCTGTTTTAACTTGAAAAGTTCTGCTTGATGATTAATATATGTGGATGGTCCAAAACGTAACTCCAATGCTCTAGTAAAAGCAGTCCAATCCGTTAAAAGATGACTTTGGTACATCCATTTTAACCAACATAAGGCGTCACCTTTCATATAGAAAGACATCATAGCAAGTCTATGTTCAGGGGGGAGTTGATAAAAATCAAAAAATTGGTCGGCTTGGAATAACCATTCCAAAGGGTTAGAGTCGTCAAACATGGATAGTTCTAACTTTAAGGTTCGAAATGGGGGTAGTGGGGTGGGTGAGTGTAGGGAAGAATGAGTAAGATTGTGAAATAAAGGAACTGTATAGTTCTGTTGGAATGGTAATGTATTAGTGGGTTGGTTGAGGGTTTGGGAACAGGAAAAAAATCTGGGTGGGGGTAGTGGTGTGGGGCGTAAAATGCTGCTGGACAGAGTGGGTTGGTGGGTTGATACTGAGTGTAATAGGGGAGATAAAGTTGGTTGTACGTGAGGGGAAGAGAGATTTGCAGCAGCTTGTGAAAAATTAGGGGGGTTGTGTGTGATACCTGAAGAAGAAGGAGTGGAGATGGTAGTAGGTTGTTGCTGTTGTTGCTCTTTTTGAGTAGTTAACTTCTGCAGCAGGCCTATAATGTTGTCGTAATGAGAATCCGAAATCTGTCTTTCATTATCCATTCGAGTGTGAAGCAACTCAAGATCTGCAGAATATTTATCGAACCGTTCATCGATTTGCTGCTGGGTTCGATTCATAGCAATATCCAGATGAGTATTTGTTGTTTGGACAGCTTCATCGATAATTTCTTTAGTGTTAGGTGGTTCGGGTTGGGGGCCATGAATTCAAGGGATGAAAGCACCAATTTGATAAGAAGAATTCCACAAATATATTCTTTAAGATTTAGGGTTACTAAAAATAAGGAATAGAAAGGGAAGATAAAAAAAGGAAGAATTAACTTTTTCTTCATGTCCAACTCAAACCATACAATAATGCTTAAATATAAAATAAGTTGGACCTACTGCTAATTTTAAATGGGCCAGCCCATAAAAACAACATAATTAAAGCAATATTTTAAATTAATTGGTGTAGAAATCCTTCATCCAAATGGGCTGATTTCTGTTTCTAATGGGCTTGTTATCATTTTCACACTTTAAAATGTAAGAGCATGCCTTTAACAGGACTTTATAAGATCACCTATGATCATAAAGGCAGAAACATGTGTGAAATTATGTAATCAATTTGTTGTCAGCATTACAAACAGAATCATTACTTGTCAATAATAATAAATTCACACCCAAATATAACATACTTTAGAAAACAAGCATGCTAGAACAGGAGAAAATGGAAGAAATCGCATAATCAATCAGAATAGAAACTCATCTAAATAAAGTTTAGTAAATGTTATGAACACAATTCATATAACAGAACACAATTCAGATAATAGAACACAAAAATATTAGCAAATGTCGAGTAAGAAGTAAGAAGTCATATTAAATATCTAAAGAGAGAATATTCAGGGACAACAATTACGAAAACTGTTTGTTACTGATTTAAATTTAGGATATTGTAGCACCGAAACGTTGAGATGAATTGCAATTGTAGCATCCAATTGTTGAAATGAATGGCAATTGAACCACCGAAATGTTGAGATGAATTGCTAGCGCTTGATATTAAGAAGAAATTGAGGAAAGAAGAAATTTAAGAACGAAATTAGGGTTCTTAGTTTAGAAAGAATATAGTGTTTCATGTTTCTATCGTAAAGTTTGGGAAGAAGAAATTAAATTTCTATCCGTAAAATTTGGAAAGAAGAAATTAAATATTTTTGTTGTGTTTAGAATAAAAAAAAATTGTTTAATTAAAATATTTATTATTTTTTTATAAAAATAGTTTATTTAATTAATTTAATAAGTAATAACATAATGTCCAATAGATTTATAAAGTGAGATGAATAGATATTCATCTATATGAATTAGTGGATAAATTAAATCAAATCATATTCATCCATATAAGTTAGTGGATAAATTAAATCAAATTCATTAAATTATTTTTTTATTTTATAGATAGATTAAATGGATAAATTATTAAATAAATATTATCTAAATAAATTTCATTATTATCTCTAAAGACACTAAAAACATAATAACAAGTTGATCTATTATATGACAAAAGAATAAGATAGAGTTCCTCATTTCCACAAATCTCATAATTAAATTTAAACATTTCTATCTTATACAATAAAATTACTACCTTGACAAAAACATAAATTATAAAGCACAGGTTTATCTATTGTTAATCTGTCATAAACATCATAGTACTTAAGCATATTAAACAACAAAATGACTAAAACAAGATGTTTTCATTAAGAAATCAAACTCAAAAGAGCCAAAGACATTCGAATTATACTGTTTGAAGTACATTGAATAACTTTCCGACACATGAGAAGTGTGCCAAATCTAAGGTATTCACAGAACAAAATAAACACAATTTCTAAAGTCTAAGCTTTCTTGGGAGATTTCCTGGCCTTTGATGGAGACTTGGGAGTAGTAGAAGCACTTTCGGTCCTCTTAGGCAAAAGAACAGGGTTAATATTAGGAAGAACACCACCATGAGCAATGGTAACACCAGCAAGCAATTTTCCAAGCTCTTCATCATTCCTCACCGCCAACAACAAATGCCTTGGACTAATCCTATTCTTCTTGTTATCACGTGCTGCATTTCCAGCCAACTCAAGAACCTGAACAAATAAAACCAATACATAAGAATTCAGAATTTCTAACCAATCAAAATACCAACAGAAAAAGGTATGGATAAATTAATTTACCTCAGCAGCAAGATATTCAAGAACAGCAGCTAAGTAAACAGGAGCACCAGTACCCACACGCTGAGCATATCTACCTTTCTTCAAGAAACGGCCGATTCTTCCGACGGGGAATTGAAGTCCAGCTCTGACGGATCTTGTGACGGACTTCTTCCTTGGTCCTCCTCCTTTCCTTCCACCAGCTCCCGCCATTTTGAAATTCAAAAACTAATTTCAACCTGTTGATTCACTTTGTTTGTAAGAAATGCTGAGAAATGAAGATGGTGTGATGAAATTGAAGGCCGTGTGGGCAAGGTTTTATACTTGCACGGCGATTATAAGGATGTTGCTCTGAAAACAAATCCACCGTTAGATGAAAAACTATAATTCACATCTATGGCTCACTGTCATTGACGTGGCGATCCGTGTCTTCTAAAACTGACCAATCAGAATCAACTAAGCGGTCTGGCCTTTTTATTATTAAATTTGGCTTTTGCAAGAACAACAAAAATTGTATAAATTATGGTGGATTTTTGCAATTTGTAATGGGATAATCCAATTTCTTTAGCATGCAATAATCGCATGTAAATATAAATCACAATTTGTTACGGTTTATTTAACAAATTAATTGGTAGATGTTTTTAAAAAAAAAATAAGAGGACTGAAAGAAAAAAAAATATCACATAACATTTAGTTTATGAGTAAAGACTTAAATACAGCTAAAAATGTGATAAAGTGGATAGAATTTTTGTTAAATAGGAATAAAAATATGGTGAAAATAGTTTTTTAAGGGGAAAATGTTAACTTAAAGATTCTTTTTTAATGTCAAATCACAAGCGGAATTTTGTATTAGACTCGGTTTAGTAAAACTAACTCATAGTTGGTAGCAGATAATCAATGGCTAATAATTAGTAGTTGATGGTGGAGGATTCAAATTTGCCTCTGACTTCATTAAAAAGGCTCGGGGGAAGAAGGAGAGAAAAACTTTTGTCATTGTGTTGACTTTGTGAAGGTGAGAAAAACACAAGAATAGGGTTTGAATTGTGTTGACTTTTTTTTCTTTTTAAAACTCTTGTCAGATTCTAAAGACAAAGTATAGAATCTGAATCAAAGGTAAAAGGTAGGCAGTGGATAAGTAATCAAAAAAGAAGAGAGACATGCATAGCTATCCTGGTTCATCCAAGAACTCGAGAGTAATTCAGTTTCATTGTACTTACAAGAGATTTTTAATATAATCACACAAGATTACAATTTGCTCAAGAAAACAAGCAAGAGACTTCTATGTGTTGATTTTAGTTGAAAGTATACATGTTGAAGAAGTCTCACATCACTTAATTTTGTGAATGGAGAGGGACTGTAAAGCTATATATAAGATACAAGTTTTTTGAAGTCTCATATCGCTTAGTTTTGTGAATGAAGAGAGATTCTAAGGCTATATATAGGATTCAAGTTCTTCATTCCAAGATGCACCAGTCAAAAGCACTTTAAGCTTGTATTTTACTTTCTTTGGTCTCTTATGCTCTTGTATTAGAATGTTTTGAGATATAGTTAAATATTTGTTTTGGAGGGTGTGGGTGGACTGGGGGCCTGGGTTTGTGAGGGTAGATTATGTGTTATAACAATTTTCACATAGTGTTATTCTCTGGTTGTCTATTGACAATGGTCGCGATGTTTTCTCCAGTTTTGGAGTTTTCATGTTATGTTCTTGTGTTGTGATTGTGTTTCTTTTTTTTCTCTATGTTTGTTTTTTTCTTAATAACTAGTATCAGAGCTTTTGGTTCGATCCAGGGATAAGTGTTCTTAGTATGCTATGTGATTGCAGTTTTGTCTGATCATCCACGTCAGAAAAGAAGGGTAATATTGTGAAACATTTATTGAGCTGCAATCAAAAATTTTGTTGTGCAGTTTGGGCTAGAGAAAATTTATGGAATGATTTTTTTTTACTTGTGGAATGTTCAAGTCAAAGATGTGTTGATACAATCAATATTACACAAGGTGCAAGATTATGTCGGTGGTTGAAGAGCTTCATACCAACAAGGAAGTTGCACCATAATGTTTGAACCTGATTTTCGACATGTGAAAATTCTTGAAGTGGTTTAACTTCAAGTGAAGTATACTCTTATTTAGGTGGAGTATGATAGTTTTTAAAACTATGATTGTCGGTGAAGACAATGTAAAATTCTTGGAGTGGTTTACCTTCAAGTGAAATTTATTCTTCATGATAATGTCTATGATTGTCAGTGATGACAATGTGAAATTCTTGAAGTGATTTATCTTTAAGTGAAATATATTTTTCATGAGAGAGTGTGATAGTTTTTAAAACTATGATTGTCGGTGAAGACAATGTAAAAATTCTTGGAGTGGTGTAGCTTAAAGTGATTATACTCTTTATGGTGGAGTATGATTGTTGATAAAGACAATGCAAGCTTATGTATTATTTTCAATCAAGGTGGAGATTGTTGGGGTTGGTTGAAAATATACATGTTGATACTTTTTATGATGGAGTATGATTGTCGATGAAGACAATGAAAGCTTATGTATTATTTTCAATCAAGGTGGAGATTGTTGGGGTTGGTTGAAAATATACATGTTGAAGAAGTCCCATATCAATTAGTTTTGTGAATGAGGAGGGAATCCAAGGCTATATATAGGTGTTGAAATAGTATTAGTGTGGGTTTTTATTATTATATTTGTAACACCCCAAATTTAATCGTAATATTTTAATTAATTATTTAATTGAGAATATTCATGTTTCGGTGAATTTTCGGTGGTTCTGAGAAGTATTGGAAAATGTGTATTTTCGGGTATTTATTTGATTAATAGCATATAATATTAATTTATTAGTATTATTATTAATTAAAATGAATATAAGTGAAATAAGGGTAATTTGGGCATTTGAAGGAGTTAGTAAGGGTAATGAGGGAAAAGCCTGATTTGTGAGGCCCAAGACTAGGTTTGACAAAATTGAGTTCTGAAGGGAAATTAGAATTCATTTGTGTTAACCGTGAAAGTTTGGTGTCCAGAGCTCTGAAGAAAAGGTTGGAGGCAGAAGATCCAAAAAGTTAATCGTGAAAGCTGCGAATTGACTAAGGTATGGGGAGTATCGCTTTTCATGATTTTCTATGTATGCCTTTCGGCGTGTTTGTGGTGGGGTTAGGATTTAAGGTATTTTGGGTTGATTGTGGGAAAATTAGGGAAATTGACTATAAGACTCTGAGATTATGGTTTGTGATATGTATCACTGAATATTGAATATATGATATGAGGATTAGGAAACCTTAGGCCTTCGTGGCCAAAACTATGGGGTGACATACGCCCGACCTTGAAGGGATAGAGATAGGTGATATGAGAAATTATGATGCCTTTAGGGTAATTGCAGGAAAATTGTTGTTTAGGACATGAATATGTCCCGAGATTGGCCTAATAAACCGTAGGTTTTGTGTCTTTATCGTCGTAGGACCTTAGAGATGATTTAGGGATGTTTTGGGGGCATTGGGTAAGTAAATCGTATGAGCATTTGAGTGAAAATCAGTTCTGGTGCGTAGCAGTTTTTGTTGTCATCGCATTGTTCGCCTAGCGAACCATGTTTTTCCAGACTCGCCTAGCGAGCATGCCAGCGAACATAGTAGAGTTTCGCGAAATTTAATCGTGTGCAGCGATACCGTGATGTCTGAATCTGTGATTTTTGTGATGGATTACCATGAGTATGACAGTGGGTCTTGGGTGATATGTACACGATGACATGATGGTTTCTATGATGTATTATGATGATATTACCATGATTATGATTAATTATGTGATAACATGATATATGATGATTTATGTGATGATGATGAATATGATGAATGATGATGCACTTATGCTGTTAAATGAGGATGATTTTGTGATGTGTGCATCATGCGTTCATGTGCATCCGGACTTTGGTTCAGGACCTCGATTACTTTGACTTCAATGCCATTGTGCGGATGTGAAGTGTTTTGATGTGCTCCGGTTCTCTAGTAAAATCAATCCTATTGATGGGGATCTATGGAGGGTTGATGGCCCAGTGTCTATCGAGTTGTGATGATTGGTACCACATGCATTGAGTAGTGTCGCATTGCATTTATGAGTTTTTTTGTATAAATTATGACGTTGTGTCCTTTTGAGGCATATTTGAGGAATATGAATGTGTTGGATATAATTATGATGTCGTTTATGCATTAATTGTTATACATTGGTTATTATGAACTGTTTTACTCACCCTGCCTGTTTGAATGTTACCTCCACGTGGGTAACGTGCAGATGATCCAGTTTAGCCGTGGATGCCGTCGAGGAGTATTTTGAATTTTTGAGTCGTTAGCCTTTATGATTAGCTTAGAGGGTCTTTCTCTGATATGTAACATCGGGTTGGGTTCTTTGAGTTAAACTTTATACCGTTGAGTTATTTTGCTAACTTTCCCTTTTTGAGGAAAACTTTGATTTATGTTTTGAGTTCCGCTGTTTATGATGTTTTGATGTATTTTGGGGAAAACCTGTAGTTACGGAGTACGGACCTATTTTGATGACATTGAGAAATGTACGCCCTTTTGGTGGATTTTTATTGAGATTTAATTATTCACTTTGAAATCTGTGTAATTTTGCCATGATAATTGTGGGGTAGAAAAGGGTGTTACATTAGTGGTATCAGAGCAGGTCGGTCCGTCCGGCCAAGTTTTTATGTTGTTAGTCCCTTGTTAGTCGATAGTGTGAGAACACTATTGATGAGTTGTTTTCTTCTAACCTTGTTGGTGGTTGAAGATGGCAGGAAGGAATGATCGTGTTATTGCTGATGCGCTGGAATCACTTGCCCAAGTGATGGCTCAGAATGGTGGACCTCCAGATGAGTTTCGTTCTTTGGGAAAGTTTCAGAGGAACAATTCGCCGACTTTTGTGGGCACTCATGATCCTGATGGTGCACAGAAGTGGCCGAAAGTGATTGAGAAGATTTTCCGAGTTATGGTGTGCACTGATGCGCATCAAGTATAGTTTGGTACGCATATGCTGGCAGAGGAAGCTGAAGACTGGTGGGATAACACTCGTCAAAGATTAGGAGATGTTGGCATTGCAGAAACTTGGGTTGTGTTCAAGGAAGAGTTTTTGAGGAAGTATTTTCCTGAAGATGTTCAGGGAAAGAAAGAAGTAGAGTTTCTTCAGCTGAAACAAGGTAATATGGTTGTGGCTGAGTACGCGGCAAAGTTTGAGTTTTTGGTCAAGTTTTGTCCGCATTACAACCGTGTTGACGCAGAGATGTCGAAGTGTCTCAAGTTTGAGAATGGTTTGAGACCAGAGATTAAGCAGGGAATTGGGTATCAGCAGATTCGTCAGTTTTCGGAACTGGTGGACAAGAGAAGAATTTACGATGAGGATAGTCGAGCTCGATCTACTCACTACAAGCAGCTGAGTGAGAAGAAAGAGAAAGGTCGGTTCAGAGGAAAACCGTATGTGACTTCTGGTGATAAAGGGAAGCAGAAGGCTTCTGATGGGAAAAAGCCAAGTGGGGGAGCGACTACTGCTCCAGGTAAGTGTTATAAGTGTGGCGAGCAAGGCCATCGTGTAACACCTCATTCTAACCAAACGGATAAATAAGAAAGAAAACAATCAGAGTGCACCAAATAGAGCTAAATGACGATCGTAATGGAACTGTCACGGCCGTGATGGTCATTGTTGCACCCCAAAATTTGACCAACCATTTCTCACAATTTGGCTTATGTTTCAACTCATTTCATTTTGCATCTGCATACCGCGTACATTGCATTTCCCAGTCAGATTGCCTTTATCGGGATTACAGCCTCTTCTCACGTTTTAGGCATTTCATACCAGTTCGAATAATCAGGTTTTATTGTGGAAGTTGTGCTCTTCCCGGTGTTTTCAGCTCTTGCTGTTGTTTTTTAGGATATTTCGGTGTCCGATTTTTACCGTGTATTTCGCCGTATTCTCGTACCTTATTTTTAATCGGTTTAATTGACCTTCCTTGCATTTTTAGATTTTTCCTCTTAATCTCTAGAATTTTAAATGGATTTTTATTGTTTTTCTAGAATTTTAAATAGATTTAAATAGGTTTAATAGTTTTTTTTCCTATTTTTTAATAGGTTTAGAATTTTATAGATTTAATTCATATTAATAGATATTTTCTTTTAGATTTCTTTTAGAAATTAATAGGATTAATTCTCTTTTTAGATTTAATTTGATGTTAAACTCGTTAGAACATTATTAGATGTTAATTATGATATTAGCATTTAGTTTTCAAATTAATTAGATGTTAATTAGGGTTTTAATTCTTTTTAATTGGATTGATTAGCTTTAATTAGGTCCAGACTAGTCTTAATTTTTGTTTTCCATTAATTGAGTTTTTAATCATCATTAGTCATCTTAGTTGCATTTAATTAGCAGAATTAATTACATCAGTTTTTTAATTAGAGTTTAATTGTATTAATCAGAGTTTAATCAAGTTTTGATGGGCCACTTGGCCAATTTTGGAGGCCCATTAGTCCAAAGTCTGCCATTTGGCAACATATAAAAGAGCCCACGTTCCACGCACTCTCACGGCCAACACACTCTCCACTGGCCACATCACACTCCACGCGTCTCTCCCTCACTCCCACTACCTGCCACATTTCACCCACACCCTCCATGCATGCAGCCACGTGTCTCACACCGGCTTCACCGTCTCCCTCACCGACCGGCATGCAACTCGCTGGAGCTTCCCGTCGGCGAGACCAACACTCCCCATAACCATCACCAGAAACAAACCGCAACCGTCGCCAGAACCTGTAACCGTCGCCGGAATAGTAATCTAACCATCGTGTTCATCCTCACGTTCATCATCCTCTTCATGATTCTCCAGTAATCCACCTGATCCTCACTGCATGTTCATCAACTTCGCCGGAATCTGCATCAAGAAGCCTCCAGAATCATGAACCTTCATACATCAATCTTCAGAAAAGATTCATCAAGAAATCTCCAGATCTCCGTCCTGTTCATCAGTTCTTCAACAGATTCATTCATCAACCTTCTAGATTGTTTCCCAGTTTTTCCTTGAATGTTCACGAACCTTCATGCTCGTTCTCCAAGAACAAGTTCCTCAAACTCCATCATCTCCAGATTTCCAGCAAAACCTTCAAGATCTTCATCATTTTTTTCGTATGATCTTCGTAACAATTCAACGAACATCATCAACATTCATAGTGTTTTGCCAGATTTCTTCAACTCTCAAAGAAGTTGCAAGGATTCTCACTTTATCTACGTCGAATCTGCGAACAAGCTTCGAACAACCTTCAACCATCCACAGCAAGCTCCATGAGCGATCCATCAACAACGTCAAGCTCCGTCGCGATAACATCAACGAGTGCTTCACGGATATTGTGTGTTTGATGTTAGGTTGTGAGTTAGGTTTATTGGTTTTATTCAAGAGAGAGGTCTGAGACGGAAGAGAAGGAGATCTGAGGGAGAGAAGGATTGAGATCAGAGGATTGAAGGAGTGGAAGAAGGGATTATTGTTTGGTGGAATTTTGTTTTGATCGGAGAGGGAGAAGTTGAGACTGTGAGGGGGGAGTTTCAGATAACGGAGGCGAGGTTAGAGAGGAGAAGATTAGGGTTTTAGAATGGAGTTTGGACGAAGGAGAGAAAAGGTTTCGCTGAACCCTGGGTTGGTGGGCTGAATCAGGCCTGTTGCACCCTAAAATTTGACCAACCGGTTCGCCTATCTGATCCGTAGTTTAAATTCATATTCGCATATCAGATGCATGATACTTGTGTACAGACAGAGGATGTCAGGGTTACAGCTTGGTTTTCATTTACCGGATATGTCAGATCCAGTCTAGATAATCAGGGTTTTATTTCCGGGAAATTGTGCGCTTCTCGGTGTTTTCAGCTTGCATGGTGGTTTTTGGGATATTCTGATGTCCGGGGTTTATTGTTTGCGTCGATCTGGTCTCGCACGCTCTTTTATGTTGGTTATTTGCCTCTGTTTGCATTTTTTTAAGGATTTAATAGATTTTTTATATTTTAAATAGGCTTTATAGATTTTAGGATATAAATTAGATTTTTTTTTAATTTGTTTTAATAGATTTAAACCTTTTTTAGATTTTTTAAATTGTTTTAATAGATTTTAGAATATTAGGTTTTAATATAGGTATTAATTTCTTTTAGGTTTAATATAGTTTTCATGGTTTTAATAGGGTATAATAGAGTTTTCTTTTATTAGTTAAATAGGATTTTAATAGACTGTTAAATAAAAATCATTAAAGTTTTTCATTTTTATTAGTTAATAGTCTTTTAGAAGTTAACTAGATATTAATTTCCCTTATTAGAGTTAATTAGGATTATTAGAATTTTTAGATAATTCCCTTTTATTGGAGATTAATTAGGATTTTAATCATCTTTTAGATTTAATTAGGATTTAATTAGTTTAATTAGAGTTTAATATTAGTTAGATTTTAATTGAATTTGTTAGAATTAATTAGGATAGTTTACTTTTTCATTTAGATTTAATTGCAGTTTAATTTTGGTTAGAGTTAATTGTAGTTTAATCATTAGTTAATTAGGTTTAAAGATTTAATTAGTGTAATTGGGTTGGTTCATTTTTAATTCAGTTTTATCAGAGCCATTTTCGTCTGGGCTCAGTGCAGGTTGGAGGCCCAAATTTCTTTTCAGTCCAGTTTTTGTCCAAAAACGCCACATGTCAAGTATATAAGTGGCCACGCGTTCATCAATGGAGGCCCCCACACACTGACACCTCATTCTCACTCCACTCCCAGAATCTGCCATGCGTTTTTTCCAGACTCTCTCTCAGGCCACGTGTAGCGCATGCAGTTCTCCTCCTCGCCACCTGTCCCCACTGGTCAACCTTGTCGGAGCCCCCTACCGCCGGGCATGCAAACGCCCTAACAACCAATTCCGGCCACCCTAACGCCCTCCGGCCGCCGCTCAGCTCGCCGGAATCTGCAAAATTTGAAGATTCTCAAGATCTTCATCGTTTTCCCCTCCAATCCCCTCCGATCTCCTCCGTCCACATCGCCGAAAACCCCAAATTCATCATTCCTTCATCTTTCTTCTCAGATCGCCGTCCATAATCAGAGATCATCAGCATCTATCATCTTCCCAGAAATTTATCCAACCTCCATCAACACTCGGCAACGTTCTCATTTCCCAGACTCTCGAGGAACACCTTCAAAGCCTTCAATCAACCTTCAGGCTTTCCAGAAGGATCTTCCACTTTCTTCTCCAGATCGCTCAAGCAAAAGATTTCTAGAGAACCTCAAGATCTTCTTCTCTCTCGCGCGGCGATCTCCTTTGAATCTTCAAGAACTCCACGAGCTTGTTCTTGATTCATCTCCAGGTACGCATTCTTTAAGCTTGATGCTAGTTCTTCTGCTTGATCGAATGTACTTTGATGATGTTGTTTCGCTGAGATTTATATTTCTTGGTGATTGTTTGTTTGTTTTTGGAGATTGATCTGAGTGAGTGTGTTTGAGGATTCTGGAGAGGAGTTTCAGAGGGGAGAGAGGTTGGGGGGAGCGGCGTGTTAGGGTTAGGATGGTGAACAGTGAATGGGGATTTTGGGGGAAGAAGGTTTAGTTTTGTTAATTGATAACTTGGATTAGGGTTTGGGTTGGGTTAAGCCCAAATGTGAGTTTGCTGAAACTCACCCCCCGTTTGCTCGTCATCCCCCCCCCCCTTTGTGAGAATTGAATGGATTCTGGATTGGGCTTTGCCCTGAGTGCTACGCGCACTGTAACACCCATTTTAATTATTTAGTCATTTTATTATTATTTTAAATATTATATGTTGATGTGCCCTTTGGTAGGGTGTATTTGATGATGTTTGGTGGATGTCCCTGAGATGGGAGATCATTGGTGGTAATTTGGTGAGTTTATAATAATATAAGAAATAATAGTAATATTGGTGGTGGTATTAATATTATTATTATTATTATTATTATTATTATTATTATTATTATTATTATTATTATTATGTTATTTTTATTAGTTATTATTATTATTATTATATTATTTTTATTAGTTATTATTATTATTGGGATAGGAAATAAAAAGGAAAATAGAATATGAAGGGATGGGGGAAGTATTAGAGAAAATAACACGATAGAAAGATGGAAGAGAGAAAGAGAGATAGAAAGAGAGAAGAGAAAAGAACGAGAGAAGTGAGAAGAACGAAGGAAAAAGGGAACGAAGAACGGAAAGAAAAGAGGAGGCCAAGAGACCAAATCCAGGAAGAATTTCATCGATCAACCGATTAACAAGGTAAGGGGGGAGAAACTTGATTGGGAATGGTATATACATGTATAGGGTAGTGGGGATTCCTTAACCCCATAGGAATGTATCGTTGATGAAGTTTTATATTGACATGCTATTGATTGTTGAGTTATGTTGATGTTGATGGATTGAAATATGTTGAGTGTTGGTGAATTGTTGTTTTTGGTTAATTTGGCATATAGGTTGGGTTTACGGTTTTAGGGAAGTTCTGTGTGACCTTTTTGATGTGTCGATAGATTGTTTAAGTGATGACTTTGGAATAATATGTATATGATGATGTACGGATGTTTGATGTTGCCATTGTTGATTGACTGTTGGTGTTGGTTTGGTTTGAGTAAGGTTCAGAGTAACTCTAAAGTGTCGGTAGTGTGCCGTAATGTTGATCTGGAGTAGAATTATAGGAAGATTGATAAGCCTAATATGCATTGGTCGTAATACGGATAGTATAGGAAGTGGATGTTATAGAATAGGCTTGAATCAGAGAAGAGTGAGAATTCTGAACTGTGAGAACTTGAGAAGTCGCAGGCAACTCGCTAGCACTTCGCTTAGCGAGAAGGCAGCGAGCGTTCGCTAGGTGCTCGCCTAGCGAGTGAGGTAGCGAGTGAGTCTAGTAGGTTCTGTTTGCCTTCGCGAGGAGGTTCGCTAAGCGAACAGGTAGCGAGCATTCGCTGGGAGCTCGCCTAGCGAGGGTGTAGCGAGCGTAGTAGAATGGGGTTTTTCTATGCTGTTATACTGTGTGCGCTAAGAG
The DNA here is from genome assembly GCA_963859935.3 of Lathyrus sativus. NCBI lineage: Eukaryota > Viridiplantae > Streptophyta > Magnoliopsida > Fabales > Fabaceae > Lathyrus > Lathyrus sativus. Next base: position 860,474,156 of record OZ012735.1, on the reverse strand, counting down.
TGTAGTGCCCTTGGATTTTGTTGATTATAGGGGAGATGATTGAGTGTTATAGAGTGAGTACTCGGTGATAGTATGTGATTTCCGTTACTAATTATTTAAATGGATAATTAGTTGGTGTATGAATCATGCGGAGCATGGTGTAGTGATCAGTAGGATCGTGTATTCCCGAGTGGTGGGACGTGTTTATATCTTGGTGATAAAGTATGAACTTGTTTACTTGGTGATGGTACTCGTTTTCCTTGATATTGTTGGTGAACAATTGGTTAACGTATATGTATGTAGTGATCAGTAGGATCGTGTGTTCCCAGGTGTTGGGATGTGGTTATATATGGTGTTATAGTATGAATTTATTTACTATCTGATTGATTTATATGGTGTTGGTGTAATATATCTACACATATATGCATTGATGTATGATGATATGATCAGGAGGATCGTGTGCACTTAGTGTGCCTAAATATGATAGTTATGCATTGGTGTGTGCATATCATGGTGTTTTGGTGGGATGAATCATGTCTCAGGAGGAGCGTAAGTGATTCATCTGTACTCCTTGGTGGAGAATGGTGGGGGATAGATCATGTCTCAGGAGGAGCGTAAGTGATCTATCCAGGTTCGATTGAATGAACCAATGAGTCGGTACCGCATGCATGGTGTTGAGTTGCATATTTACATTATAATATGTTATATTGTAATTTGAACAGTAGGTTCATTATATGGAGTTGTTGGGGTGAATATTGGTGTGTTGGTGTGTTTTACTACCTTGTTTACATGTATTACATTACCAATATATTTTTGATCATGTTTTCTCACTCCTTGGTTGTTGTTGTGTTTGTGCTTCTCCGGAAGTACAAATAATCCAGGTACTTAGATAGCTTGTATGGTGGTGTGCCAGTCGAGTCTAGGATGCTCTGATACGTAACACGGGATATGGGTGTTTTAATTGTTTTATGTCAAACTTGTTGTAATCCTGTGACGTATCACTTTTTTTTGTGAATTATAATAATAAAGATTTTACGAAATTTGGCGGATGGCCGAGAATGTTGGAATAATGTTTTCCGCTGTATTATTTTTGAGAATAATTAATAAAGTATTTTTATAAAAATTTGGTGATGTGATATCCCACTATTTTGGGGAAAACTCTGATGTTTATTTATAATGTTTATATTTTATTTAATTTGGGAAGTGGGGTGTTACAATTGGTATCAGAGCCTGGTTGGTCCGTCCGGCCAATGTTGTCTAGTGTTATTGTTTCGTGGTATGCGACATGTGTGTAAAAACACTGTCGGTACATGTTGTTGGTTAACTTCATTGGTAGAAGTGGAATGATTCCAGTGGGGGAGAAGTTGTATTTCTCCGAAAAGCTACAGTGTGGTGGCTTAGTGTGTTGAGGAGTGATATTATAGTTTGGTAAAGATGGTTTGTACCCCATCATGATTTCGGCTGTCTATTAACAAATTGAGGAACTGATCACCCTTAATCTCTTGTTAATAGTGGACGGGATTGTGTTGGATGGGATAGACGTATCTTGCAAGCTTGGGTGGCGTGAGCAGTGTATAGTCTTGAGTTAAGCTAAGTGCTTAAGGGATTATTTTGAGGAATTTGGCGTAAGACGGTGTTGAAGTGTCTATTTTGACTGAAACTTGGAATGAGAAGGAAAGTGAGAAAAATTGGGATTTGTCAATTAATTGCGATTGCCGGAGGTTTCCGGATGAGGTAGGTGATTTACTATCGGAGTGTGAAGTAAAGCTCACACGTTGACTTTGTTGTTGGAACGAGTCCGATATTAGTGACTCCATATGGTGTGTTTTCGTTGGGATTGGAGAAGTTGAAGAGTCAACTTGAAGACCTTCTAGGAGAGAGGTTCTTTTGTTTGAGTGTGCTACCGTAATGTGCACCAATTTTGTTGGTTAGACAGATAGAAGGTTTTGTGAAGCTTTGGGTGAACTATAGATAAGTGAACAGGGTGACTATCAAGGATAGGTGTTCGCTTCCAAGAGTTAATGATTTGATGGAACAATTGATCGAGGGATGTGAGTCCCTTGGTCATGTGATCTCGAGTAGAGTTCTTGTGGTGGATGGGACGAAGGTCAAAAGTTCTATCATATTAGGAGGCTCAAAGATCTGCTGTTGAGATTGGAAGTAATTGAGTTTTAAATTATTCATAGATTTAAAATGTGTTGGATGGCTTCCTAAGTATAAAATTGTTGTTGTACGTTAAATTCCGAGATCGCAGCTTTTTACGGAATCGAAATCGGACACTCGGAAGTCGGGTAACGGTCAAAAAGAGGATTTTGGGACTGTCATGTTCGCCTGGCGAGCATACTGGCGAACGTCCATATTCGCTGCGGTGTTCGCCTGGCGAAGGGGTCCTGGGCAGAAAATGTTATTCTGGTGTTTTTGCCGTAACGGGAGAACCGTAACTCGAAATGACGCGCGTTTCGAAGCGTTGGAAAGCTATTCAAATTATCTATGAGATGGTGAAGTATTGACATAGATTTAAGCTATTTATTGATGAAGTGTGTTTGAATTTTGTGGTAAGGACGGGCGGTACGGTATGTGTTCCCGCTATAACTCACAACTTGTTTGTCCACTTGGCATGGGATCTTCTTTAATTATTTATATAAGGCAATGGTTGTGTTAATAAATGATATTTTAAGGTATTCGAAGCGTATAGAGGATTATGTTGAGCATAAGGAACTGGAGTTATCAGTGTTGGAAAAAGAGCGGTGATATACTTCCATAAGGAAAGTTCTGCCGAATCCGATAGAACTAATTGTGGTGTTTGTGATGCTTGTTGATATAATTAGGGGATTTGCTAAAGACAACTTCAGCGAGTTTCAATTATGCAAAAGGCAACTTGAAGTGTATAAGAGAAATCATCCGACCAGTGATTTAGAGTTGGTTACTATTGTGATTGTACTGGAGTCGGAGTCTTCAAAAGTTCAGACTGAGATCGGAGATGTTTGGTGATCTTAAGAGTTTAAGGTGTTTGTTTAATTTGAATAAGACAAATATGAGGCATAGGAAATAATTGGGACTTCGAAAAGAGTACGACTTCGAGTTGAATTACCATTCGGGTAAAGCGGACATGGTAGATGATGCAGTGAGTTAGAAATATTTGCATATACCGAAGATGATGGTGAAAAGAGTTAGAACTGATTGAGAAATTTCATAATATGCGTTTTGTGAGTAAGGATACTTCTTATGGAGTTAAGCTTTTATTATTAAGATCTGACTAGTGATATCCTTGAGAAGAATCGAGAAAGTCAGAAATCTGGGTTGAATAGTGAATTAGTTGAAATTGATAAATTAGAGTCGAAGAGTGGATTGTCGGGTTTGTGGAAATAATACCACGAGGTGTTATGATAGAGTATGTATATCAGATGTTGTTGAAGGGAGTAGGAGTACTCGTGAAGAAATACATTGAGGTAGATGGAGTATCCATCTCGGTGCTATGAAGAAGTAACCGAACTTGAGTAGATTGTTTTTGAGACCATGGATAAGGAGAGGTAGAATATGCTAGTTAGAATTGTCGGAATTCGAAGAGTGAACATCAGAGACTGTTGAGTCTGATGTAGTCGTTAAATATTCTAGAGTGGAAATCAGGTAGTATTTTCACGAAATTGGTGTTGAGATTTCCAAAGAATTTGTAAAGACATAATTTTAATTTGAATTGTTAGGAGTGGATTAACTATTCCGTGTTGAGGATATACGAGATGCATATTGAGAAAGTGGTGAAGTTGGATGAGATACTGACGAATATTGTGTCAGATGGAAATTTGAGGTTTATATTGAGATTTTGGAGGGGCTTACAGGAAGCTTCGGGTACTAAGTTGAAGCTGAGTTCGACCTATCATCCGCAAATTGATGGTCAGTCAGAGAGGACTATTGAGTCTGTAGAGAATTGGTGAGAGCTTGGGTGTCGGATCAAGGTGGAGCGTGGGATGATTAATTATCGTTGATTGAGTTACCTATAATAACGGTTACCATCCTAGTGTCGGAATGACACTATATGTGGCTTGGTGAGATAGGGAGTGTAGGACTCTCCTGTGTTGAAATAAATCGAGTGAGAGTGTTGTACTCAGACTTGAAGATTATGCTTGAGATGGCTGAGAAGATCGAGAGGATCCGAGGCAATATGTATTTTGAGGGTCACGCCGGTGACTGGTGTTGGTCGAGCTTCGAAATCTCAGAAGTTCGCACGTGTTCTGTAGTTGTATCAGAGTGGCGCAGCGGAGGCATGGGAGGAGTAACATGTTAGACTGTTTTTCTGTTGTCGCTGTGAATTGGCATGATATGTTTCATGTGTCTTAGTCGAGAAAGTACATTGAACCAGGTGGATGATGTACAAGTGAAAAATATTCCGATTGTTGAGGCATTGCTAGTTCGTTTTGGCGAGCGAGGAACAACTCCGAAGGGAGGAGATATCTTTGGTGAAAGTAGTATGGGGAGGTGCTGCAGAAGGCAGTGTGACCTGAGAATTGGAATAAAAGATGCGGGGAGCGTATCCGGAATTATTTCCATCAGATAATTTTCGGGGACGAAAATAATTAAAGTGGGGGAGAGTTGTAACACCCATTTTAATTATTTAGTCATTTTATTATTATTTTAAATACTATATGTTGATGTGCCCTTTGGTAGGGTGTATTTGATGATGTTTGGTGGATGTCCCTGAGATGGGAGATCATTGGTGGTAATTTGGTGAGTTTATAATAATATAAGAAATAATAGTAATATTGGTGGTGGTATTAATATTATTATTATTATTATTATCATTATTATTATTATTATTATTATGTTATTTTTATTAGTTATTATTATTATTATTATATTATTTTTAGTAGTTATTATTATTATTGGGATAGGAAATAAAAAGGAAAATAGAATATGAAGGGATGGGGGAAGTATTAGAGAAAATAACACGATAGAAAGATGGAAGAGAGAAAGAGAGATAGAAAGAGAGAAGAGAAAAGAACGAGAGAAGTGAGAAGAACGAAGGAAAAAGGGAACGAAGAACGGAAAGAAAAGAGGAGGCCAAGAGACCAAATCCAGGAAGAATTTCATCGATCAACCGATTAACAAGGTAAGGGGGGAGAAACTTGATTGGGAATGGTATATACATGTATAGGGTAGTGGGGTTTCCTTAACCCCATAGGAATGTATCGTTGATGAAGTTTTATATTGACATGCTATTGATTGTTGAGTTATGTTGATGTTGATGGATTGAAATATGTTGAGTGTTGGTGAATTGTTGTTTTTGGTTAATTTGGCATATAGGTTGGGTTTACGGTTTTAGGGAAGTTCTGTGTGACCTTTTTGATGTGTCGATAGATTGTTTAAGTGATGACTTTGGAATAATATGTATATGATGATGTACGGATGTTTGATGTTGCCATTGTTGATTGACTGTTGGTGTTGGTTTGGTTTGAGTAAGGTTCAGAGTAACTCTAAAGTGTCGGTAGTGTGCCGTAATGTTGATCTGGAGTAGAATTATAGGAAGATTGATAAGCCTAATATGCATTGGTCGTAATACGGATAGTATAGGAAGTGGATGTTATAGAATAGGTTTGAATCAGAGAAGAGTGAGAATTCTGAACTGTGAGAACTTGAGAAGTCGCAGGCAACTCGCTAGCACTTCGCTTAGCGAGAAGGCAGCGAGCGTTCGCTAGGTGCTCGCCTAGCGAGTGAGGTAGCGAGTGAGTCTAGTAGGTTCTGTTTGCCTTCGCGAGGAGGTTCGCTAAGCGAACAGGTAGCGAGCATTCGCTGGGAGCTCGCCTAGCGAGGGTGTAGCGAGCGTAGTAGAATGGGGTTTTTCTATGCTGTTATACTGTGTGCGCTAAGAGTGTAGTGCCCTTGGATTTTGTTGATTATAGGGGAGATGATTGAGTGTTATAGAGTGAGTACTCGGTGATAGTATGTGATTTCCGTTACTAATTATTTAAATGGATAATTAGTTGGTGTATGAATCATGCGGAGCATGGTGTAGTGATCAGTAGGATCGTGTATTCCCGAGTGGTGGGACGTGTTTATATCTTGGTGATAAAGTATGAACTTGTTTACTTGGTGATGGTACTCGTTTTCCTTGATATTGTTGGTGAACAATTGGTTAACGTATATGTATGTAGTGATCAGTAGGATCGTGTGTTCCCGGGTGTTGGGATGTGGTTATATATGGTGTTATAGTATGAATTTATTTACTATCTGATTGATTTATATGGTGTTGGTGTAATATATCTACACATATATGCATTGATGTATGATGATATGATCAGGAGGATCGTGTGCACTTAGTGTGCCTAAATATGATAGTTATGCATTGGTGTGTGCATATCATGGTGTTTTGGTGGGATGAATCATGTCTCAGGAGGAGCGTAAGTGATTCATCCGTACTCCTTGGTGGAGAATGGTGGGGGATAGATCATGTCTCAGGAGGAGCGTAAGTGATCTATCCAGGTTCGATTGAATGAACCAATGAGTCGGTACCGCATGCATGGTGTTGAGTTGCATATTTACATTATAATATGTTATATTGTAATTTGAACAGTAGGTTCATTATATGGAGTTGTTGGGGTGAATATTGGTGTGTTGGTGTGTTTTACTACCTTGTTTACATGTATTACATTACCAATATATTTTTAATCATGTTTTCTCACCCCTTGGTTGTTGTTGTGTCTGTGCTTCTCCGGAAGTACAAATAATCCAGGTACTTAGATAACTTGTATGGTGGTGTGCCAGTCGAGTCTAGGATGCTCTGATACGTAACACGGGATATGGGTGTTTTAATTGTTTTATGTCAAACTTGTTGTAATCCTGTGACGTATCACTTTTTTTTGTGAATTATAATAATAAAGATTTTACGAAATTTGGCGGATGGCCGAGAATGTTGGAATAATGTTTTCCGCTGTATTATTTTTGAGAATAATTAATAAAGTATTTTTATAAAAATTTGGTGATGTGATATCCCACTATTTTGGGGAAAACTCTGATGTTTATTTATAATGTTTATATTTTATTTAATTTGGGAAGTGGGGTGTTACACGCACCCCCCCTCAGTTTGGGGCCCAATCTGAGTAACTAGAGTTGTTACTCGCTGCACCCCCCCTGTTTTATTTCTTTTTATTTTCTTTGTTATTTCCTTGTTTTGTATCATGTTAGAAGAAAATTCATAAAAAATAGTAGGAGTACTCAAATAATTCCCTTCTTTTTTCTGTAGGTTCATAATTCAATTTAGAATTTTATAATGCAAAAATATGGAATTGATCATGCATTTTCATTTTTATTGCATTTTTGTATTTTAATTGATATTGAATAATTGGTTTGTGGCGTGTCTGCCTTGCTGATTTTATTTCTCCCATTTGGTATTGAGTTTTGCTTTGGTTTTTTAGTATGTTATACTAGACTGATGCATGCTCCCCATAGGATTTTTGTGGATTTTTTTAGAGATTGATTGATGTTGTTTTAGGGTTAGAGAATAGAGACCTCATAACTTGCTGGTTAACCCTTGACCGTTCATATGTTAGGGATTGTTTAGTAGCCTTAGAAGTTGACTTAGGCTTTGAGATTTGATCTTGGGATCATAGAGCCATGTAGGTTTCCCCTAGATTTTTGGTAGATTTTTATAGGGTGTTTTGTTATTTTTGTTTGAGCTTGAGAATAGAAGAAGTCTGGAGGGCTTCTGACTTTGAAGTTCAACTGTGGTTGAACTTCAGAGATAGTTTCTTTGGGTTTGAGGGCCTGTGGTTTCTTCTTGAGGATGGAGGCTGGATGAAGTCTTGATGGAGCTTGCAAGGATGCATGGATTGAGGTCCTAGTCTAGGAGCTTGCTCTCTGTTTGTGAGGTTTGAGATCCTGAAGTTTGTAGGAAATTCATGGTACTTTCCTGAGGAAGGTACTATGGATGCCTTTCATTCTTTCTTCTCACCTCTTTCTCAAGTATCCAATGATTTTGGAGCCTTCATGTGAGTTTAATTTCTCCTGAGGAGGAATGTAAACCGATCACAGTTGTTGAGCCACATGGGATATGATTCCTAAGTGGAAGCCCCCTAGTAGTTTCCTGAGGAAGGCACTATGGGTCTATTCATTTAGTTCCCTTAGTTCAGGTAGGATTTCTCAAGTATCCAATGATGTTGGAGCCTTCATGTGAGTTTAATTTCTCCTGAGGAGGAATGTAAACCGATCACAGTTGTTGAGCCACATGGGATATGATTCCTAAGTGGAAGCCCCCTAGTACTTTCCTGAGGAAGGCACTATGGGTCTATTCATTTAGTTCCCTTAGTTCAGGTAGGATTTCTCAAGTATCCAATGATGTTGGAGCCTTCATGTGAGTTTAGTTTCTCCTGAGGAGGAATGTAAACCGATCACAGTTGTTGAGCCACATGGGATATAAGTCCTGAGTATAAGCCTCCTAGTACTTTCCTGAGGAAGGCACTATGAGTCTGCCTACTTAGCTCCTTTTCTTTGGTAAGCTTGTCTTGAAGCTTGAAGACTGGGATTGATTTCTCCTGTGTAGGTTTTTGCTTTAGGGCTTTGCTTAGAGATTTAGTTAGGGGTTTGATTAGGGGCTTTATTCAGAGGTTTGATTAGGGTTTTGTTTAGGGGTCCTGCTCAGGGGTAGTTTCTTAAGTTTTGAATAGGAGTTTGCCAGGCTGGTTAGCCTTCTCTTCGTGTTGTTTGACTTGTGTGGTGCTGTGCTGCATTAGACTTAGGGGTTCATCTAGATATTTATGAGATAGGTGCATCTTAGAAATAGGCTTTGTGTGCATGAGAAGTTGAGGTGGTCCTCCTTCTGCTTGATTGTTATTAAGTGGCTTTGCTTGCTGGTATTTGGTAGAGCTGAGCTCCCTTGCCTCTGTGGTTTGTGGCCTTTGTGCCTTGCTTGTTTGGTGGTGCATTCATGCATATTTCCAGTTTTTCTTTACTTTGCAGTAATTCCTGGTTGCTGTTTATTGCTGTTGCCATGATCCCTTGGGAGCTCTAACTTCTCTGCTGTGGAGGAGTTATGATAGACATTAGGTTGGTTAACCAGGCATGATAACAGTAGGTAGATTCCCCTTTTCAACCATAGTTTTAGAGTGTCTCTTTCCTTTCTCAAAACAACAGAAAAACACTTAATAAAGGATAAAACAAAAGTGAATTCATTTCTTCCGTTAAAAGACTAGAACAAACATCAAAACTTTTTGTCCTCCTGGACTGCGAAAACCCTTGGTTAAGGTGCATTTTCCCGTAAAAAACACTTGAACAACTTGTGTCGTGCGTAGTCGAACTACGTTTGCTCTGATCTTCCATGCCGTGTGGAAGTACGTAGGCACAGGACGCGATGTCCTGGCGAGCAACCCTCCCCCCATCTAGACGTAGGTAGTCGAACTACGTTGGCTCTGACTTTCCCATTGCACGAGGGAGTACGTAGGCCCAGAACACCGTATGTTCTGTCGAGTCCTGTCCTTTTCTTTTCTTTTCAGACCGACCACTAGCGTAGATAGATAAACGCACCCTTTTCCGTATAAACACCAAGCGTGGATCCCGTCGAGTACGACGGACGTGAGGGGTGCTAATACCTTCCCCTTGCGTAACCGACTCCCGAATCCAGGTTTTGGTTGCGATGACCATACCTTTCCCGTTTTTTTGCGAGGTTTACTTCGAGCGTTTCCTTTCCCTCCGTTGGGATAAATAACGCACGGTGGCGACTCTTCTGTCTGCCGGCGCCGATTTTCGCAGTAGCGACAACTAGCGACTCTGCTGGGGAAAATAGCATCTAGGGACTCTTCCCATCCCTTATGCTGGGACCGTTTCCCATCCCCTACGCGAGTCAATCCTAGCGCTTGGGTGTTTATCTGTTGGGTGTTGTGCATATGTGTTTTGCCTTTCCGCACTTTACTTTCCTGTACCTTTACCTTTCCACATTTACTTTCAGCACTATATTATTATGATTATTGTTGTGGGAGAGGGAGGTTACTATGAGTGAGAAGCCGGACCTGGGCTTGAGTATGCACCTAGACATAGTTGCGGAGAGTAGTAGACGAACCTGTCTGCTGAGCAGGCACAGTTCCCTACGAAATCTGCGCTCAGACGAGGTCCTCGCCGAGGTGCTCCTTTCCGGTCCTGAGGATCTGAGGGGAGTCCAGACGTGAGGATTGTCGACTCTGGGGACCGATCATTTGGAAGTCAGCTAAGTGAGGCCTCTTCATGACTTGATGATGCCACTCCTTCTGGGAATCGTATCGTCACTCATGAAAGTCTGTGACGCTGATGACCGCATAGGATGCCGTACCTTTGTCCGTGGATTAGGTCCTTCATACCTGTGAGGGGGATTGGGTTATTGCAGGAAAATTGGCCTTCAGAAACCATGATTCAGTATTTATCAGATGGCTTTCTTGGCTCGTTAACTGGTGTTGTTTGAATCAGATGGGTTTCTTGTTTGAGGTTGATACTATTATTAGATGGTTTTCTCGTCAGTTACAGAGGTTCAGATGGATTTCTTACCAGGGTATTGGTATTTTGGGTGTCAGATGATAGTCAGCGTCATGAGGTTCTGGTGACTGTGGTGGTTTTCTGTTCTTGACGTCACAGAGATGTTCCTCTTCAGGCTACAACATGGCCCCTGTGTTCACTAATTGCATCATTTATCATATTGCATTATTGCATTACCATTTGCATCTAACTAACGTGTGTGTATTGCAGGTACATATTTTCCCTCCCAGTTCCGGTGTTTGTTTCCTAGCAAGACATGGAAGCCATAAAGAGAGTGTTACCCTACAGATTCCCGTCTCCAGATATCAGTCTGTTGTCAGAGTTAATTACTATTGCTAGGAAGGAGGTGATGGGAGATTTCAGGAAGACATATGGGAGGATCCTGACTTATGTTTACCAGCCCTCGGCTTATGAGATCAGCGGCATTTACACCCTATTGCAGTTTTATGATGCTGAGCTCAGGTGTTTCGTATTTCATGATTTTTTATTGGCTCCTACCCTGGAGGAGTATTCTGCACTCTTGGATATACCTATTCGCGAGCAGATGCCTTTCTATCACACGGACGCTAAGCCTAATCTGGCTGAGCTTTCTGATATTCTGCACTTAAGAGAGTTTGAGCTGACGGGGAAGATGACCAGAAGAGGAGATGTGTGGGGATTTCCGTTGGATGTTTTGGTGGAGAAGGCTCGGGAGTATGCCAAGAAGGGTGGCTGGGTTGTTTTTGACGCCATCCTTGTTGTGTGTGTTTATGGCATTGTATTGTTCCCAAACTTTCCTGATTTTGTTGACGCAGATGCTTTCTATATTTTGGCTGCAAAGAACCCAGTTCCTACCTTGCTGGGAGATATCCACCATTCCACTCACTACCAAAATGAAAAGCGGCGAGGAAGGAATGTCTCTTGCTGTATACCTCTACTGTGCAGGTGGTTTACTAGTCATATGCCGAAGTCAGGGCCTTTTGTCACTTCTATTGATTCTTTAGGATGGCCTGAGCGCTTGATGGGGTTGACTTCTGAGAATGTGGTGTGGGTTAATGAGGAGGTGTTCGGAGTTGAGGTCATATACAGATGCGAAGGATTCCCTAATGTTCCTTTGATAGGAAGGAAAGGGTGTGTCAATTACAACCCTTCCTTATTAATCAGGCAGTTTGGGTATGTACCTCAGGAAGCGTCGAAGCCCGAGGAGATACAGGAATCTCTGTATCTCACTGGGGAAATAGAGGAAGAGATATTGACCAAGCTTGAGAAAGCATGGAAGAACCTGCATAAGAGAGAGAAGCCTTCATGTAGCAAAGGGGGTACTCGAGTTCTTGGTCCGTATATGGAATGGATTCGTGAGCGAGCTACGAAATTCCTTATGCCTTATCCTGCAGTTCAGCCACTGTATCCTTCTCCGGTGGAGGAGCCCACCACTATAGACATGCAGGTATACAAGCAGCTGATGGCGGAGAAAGAAGAGTTAGCAAAGGCTAAAGAAGCTTTAGAGGAAGAGAATGCCCAGCTTCGTCACGAAAAGATTGAAACAGGATATTTTTCCAAGCAACAGGCCGAAACTTTGAAACATCTGAAGACTACTTTATTGGAGTTGAATGAAACCAAGAAGCGTCTGGAGTTAGATGTAGACTCAGTTAGCAGTGTATTGGCTACCAAGAAACAAGAGCTGGAAAGGGCCTACACGAAGTTAGCTAAGTTCAGAGAGCACTAGGATCTCACTATGGCCAAACGCAAAGAACGGGAAGAAGAGCTACAGACACAGGTTGCTCAGTTGGGAGAACAGGTTAAAGTGAAGACTGAAGAGCTTGAAGAAGAAGCATGTCATCGATACGAGGCCGAACGCAAACTGATTGATGCCTTGAAGAATCTGGAAGATTGTCAGCGCAGAGCAGACATCAAGAGGCCCAAACCTGAGGATGGTGCCCAGGATAAGGCTTGGGAAGATTTTGTCAGAGACATCCATGGAACGGTCAGGAAAAGGGATCAGTTGATAGAAGGCTTGATTTATCGACCGGACCATCCAGAGACGAAGAAGTTGTTCGAGGATTTCTGCGACTGTACCCGCACTTGATTTCTCTCTCGTATTCTATGTGTCGAGATCACCACCAGGCATGTTGGTTGGGATCCTCCTTTATCATATCAGTTGTAGGGAACATAGTTGTGTAACGCCTTGATGAGACTGTTTTTCCAATATATGAGGGTTTTTCTAAATATTGTCTTTATGGTTTCTCTTGTCTTGCCACCTTGACACTGGAATTGGAGGGGAAATATCCCCAACGCACACATGCACGTTAGCATTTTTGCATTATTGTTTGCATAAATCGCATTGCATTACAGGTTTGTGATCCATGTTCCTTATCATTCTGCATCCATATCCAGGTATTTTCAGGATTGCAGAAAAGCGGGTCCACCGTTACTCTACCAGAACTAATCACAAGAAGATCATGGACAACGTGCAGAGTGAAATGCAAGAAATGAGTGACAGGATGGCCCTGCTCATGCAAACCATGGAGACCATCGCCAAAGGACAAGAGGAGCTGCAGAATCTGGTTCAACCGATAGTCGCACGGGCTGAAAACAACGGGACACCGCATGGTGAAAATATTGCTGCTTCTCCCCGAATTGAGAATCGTCAAAGTACCGATGCTATTCCCGTAACTGGTTTGAATACTGGAGAAATTGGTCTTGTAGGTGGAGGTGGGAACGCCGGTAATATGAATGTCAATGCAGATACTGCTAGGGTATTTGTGGGTAATGTCAACCAGGGTTTCAATGGGGGCGTTGAGAATGTCGGAATGAATGGTAATAATGGTAACCAGGGCTTCAATGGTGCGAACATGGGGTATGGCAGCATTGCTGGTGCCAAGGCTGGGTTTGGTGGCTATGGTTATGGTAATATTGGATATGGAACTGGTGCATACAACGCTCAAGAGATGGGCAATCTGAGGTATGACCCCAGGTACTTCCAAACAGGTCCGGGCCGTGATGCAGATTATGTTGGATACGATGCAGTACCTCGCTGGGAGGATCGTCAGGAGGATGTGTTCTCTGGTCAGAACGAGGGTTATGAAAGAGCTAGGGATGACAACCATCGGATGAGATTGCTAGAAGAGAAGGTGAACGGATTGGCCAGCCAGAATGCTCTTGGGCTGGATATGTCAAATATGGGGCTAGTCCCAGGGCTGAGGGTCCCGCTGAAATTCAAAGCGCCGTCATTTGATAAGTACAAAGGGGATACATGCCCTAGGGTGCATGTACGCGCGTTTTACAGGCATATGTTTGCGTATTCTGAGGATGAAAAGATGCTAATGCACTTCTTCCAGGATAGCCTGTCAGGGCCATCGCTGGAGTGGTACATGAGCTTGGAGCCTACTCAGATCAGGAGTTGGAAAGAGCTGGCAGAGGCTTTTGTTCGACATTATCAATATAATAGTGATCTCGCCCCTAACCGAGTCCAGTTGCAGAGCATGTCTCAAAAGTCTAGCGAGAGCTTTAAGGAATACGCCCAGAGATGGCGAGATCTAGCTGCTAGGGTACACCCTCCGATGGTGGAGCGCGAAATGATGGATATGTTCATAGGAACTTTTTCTGGAATGTACTATGACCGGTTGCTCAATTTTTCGATGAGTACTTTCTCTGAGTTGATCTTGATGGGGGAGCGCATTGAAAACGGGGTAAAGATTGGTAAGATTCAAGCGGGTGAGTCCAGTTCTACAGGGGGTAATAAGAAGACGTTTGGTGGTAAAAGGCAGGGTGACACCAATGCTGTATACAATGCTCGACGGAGAAATAGAAGTCAGAATTGGCATCAACAGTCGCAAGTTGCAAGTGTAACCATTCCAGGGCCGTCTCAGCAGCAGAGACAACAACCACAGCAGCAGGCTCAGCAGCAGCCTAATAATAACCAGCGCAGACTTCAGAACCCACGACCGAGGAGAGTATTCGAGGTACCGCCGGTATCATATGCAGAACTCCTTCAAACTTTGTTGAAATTGCAGCTAGTCGAGAAGAGGACCTTAGCACCACCAACTGGCCAGCCACCAGTCGGGTATGATGTTAATGAGCATTGTGACTTCCATTCGGGTGCACCGGGGCACAATATTGAAAATTGCCTAGCTTTCAAGCATAAAGTACATGATTTGCTTGATAGTACGGCTATTAACTTCGGGAAGGACGGTCCCAATATCACGCAACAGCCAATGCCCAAGCATGGTGGGGCTGGGGCCAATGCAATCCTGATAGATGATGAGTTGGACTTGGTTTCGGAAGTGAGCGAGCTGAAAACCCCTTTGAGTTACGTAAAGCAGCATTTATTGAAAGGAGGTGTCTATCCCGGTTGCAGTGAAGAGTGTGATGACTGTTTGATTCAACCTGGGGGCTGTGAGAAGTTGAAGAGGGGAGTTCAAAGTTTGATTGATGAAGGAATTTTGCAGTTTGACAGGACTGTGGGGCGAGAGAAGTCTGTTGAGACAGAATCTGAAGAAGAGCGCAGGGAGATTGCTACGATCACCATTCCGTTCAAATCAGTGACAATTTCGGCATCATCAAAAAGGCCGACCCTTACTATTACCAAGGCTAAGCCAGTCCCTTATGAAAGCACAAAGGCAGTCCCGTGGAGTTATGGTGCTGAAGTGTATTGTAATGGGGAAAAGATTGACTTGAATGATCCGCCAGCGGGGTCCATAGATAACATAGTGGGAGCAGGTGGTATAACCCGGAGCGGGAGAATTTTTACTTCACCTGAGGTCGAGGCAGAGAGGCTGGCCAGGGGCAAGAACAAAGTTGTTGAGGGGGAATCTTCGGGGAGTAAGGAGAAAGAACCGATAACCAAAGATGTGGAAGAATTCATGAGGTTGATCCGCAAAAGTGATTACAAGATTGTAGAGCACCTGCAGCAGACCCCGTCAAAGATCTCCATATTATCGCTGTTGTTGTGTTCTGAGGCGCATAGAAAGGCCCTGTTGAAGGTACTTGAGACATCCTTCGTGCCGCAAGAGATTTCAGTTAATCAGCTGGAGGGAGTTATGGCACATGTTAACGCTGGGCATGGGCTGGGATTCACGGATTTGGACCTAACGCCTAGAGGGCGTGATCACAATAATGCCTTGCACATCTCTATCGAGTGCCGGGGCACTATTTTATCCCATGTGCTGGTAGACACTGGGTCCTCGTTGAATGTGTTACCAAAGAAAGCCTTGTTGAAATTGGATACCCGTGGGTTGTTGTGCACCCCTAGTGATTTGGTGGTGAGGGCCTTTGACGGAACCAGGAGGTCGGTATTCGGGTCAGTAACGTTACCCATCCAGGTAGGTCCGGAGGTGTTTGATACAGTGTTTTACATCATGGACATCCAGCCTGCGTATAGCTGTTTGATCGGGAGACCTTGGATTCATGCCGCTGGGGCAGTAACTTCTACGCTCCATCAGAAGCTGAAGTATATGGTTGAGGGGAGTATTGTGACGGTGTGTGGCGAAGAAGATATCCTAGTCAGTCACTTGTCTTCTTTCAAGTACGTGGAGGTAGATGGAGAGATTCATGAAACGCTGTGTCAGGCGTTCGAAGGGGTGAAGGTTAAAGAAGAAGTTCGGGTGAAGAGCGAGGGGCAAGAGGTGACAGTCTCCTCATATAAAGAAGCCAAGGCGTTGGTACAAGCAGGAGAGACTCAGAAGTGGGGGCAGGTTCTGGACATCCCAGTGAAGCAGGATAGGTATGGCTTGGGGTACCGCCCATCTCCCTCGCAGAGTGCACCTAAGTACAAGGGACCTGTGGTGTTCACGCCCGGAGGAGTTAGCTTTGAAAGGATTAATGTTGTGTCTGATACGGAGGAAGTGGATAGCGACTGCGACATGGATGCATGGATTCGACCTAGCACGCCGGGGCAAAGCCTATGCAACTGGTCCATCCAGGACGTCATCCAAGTCACCAAACAGTAATGCGTTGTTTTTTTCAATCATTGTATGATCACATGCCTTGCCCGGGGCATCGTTGACCTTGTCTTAGGGCCTAACTGTTTACTTGTATGTTTGCATGATCAATAAATGACGGCGTTTTTTACATTCAAATGTTGCGATCCCTTTCTTTCTGTTTTTTATTTTTCAATAAAATGGCAGCGTGGTTATGCATTTTGCTTGTATATCATTTTGAAGCACTTAACCGTTTCCCTCGCAGGAGTCATGAATTTTCAGATGACATCGACCAAAAACTTCCTATGACTCGTTTAGACTTCGAGCGTCCGATCTTCCAAGCTGAGGAGGAGATTGTCGAGGATAGTGACTTACCAGAAGAGCTGAGTCGGTTGTTGAAGCAAGAGGAGAGAGTCATTCTGCCTCACCAGGAAGAGATTGATATTGTCAACTTAGGGTTTGAAGAATGCGTCAGGAATATCCGTATAGGGGTCGCGTTGCAAGTTGACATCAAGCAAGAGCTTATCGAGATGCTGCGTGAATACAGTGATATATTTGCTTGGTCTTACGAGGACATGCCAGGTTTGGATACTGATATGGTTGTTCATCGTCTGCCGTTAAGGGAAGATTGCCCGCCTGTGAAGCAGAAACTTAGAAGGACTCGTCCCGATATGGCTGTAAAGATAAAGGAAGAAGTGCAGAAGCAATGGGATGCTGGATTCCTGGCTGTCACCACTTATCCCACTTGGGTCGCTAATATCGTGCCTGTGCCAAAGAAAGAGGGCAAGGTTCGAATGTGTGTTGATTATAGGGATCTAAACAAGGCGAGCCCGAAAGATGATTTCCCGCTGCCGCATATTGATGTGTTAGTTGACAACACAGCTCAGTTTTCGGTATTCTCCTTCATGGATGGATTTTCGGGGTACAACCAGATCAAAATGGCTCCAGAGGATATGGAAAAAACGACCTTTATCACCCCGTGGGGAACCTTCTGTTATAAGGTGATGCCCTTTGGTTTGAAAAATGCTGGGGCAACGTACCAGCGGGCTATGACAACGCTTTTTCATGACATGATGCACAAAGAGATTGAGGTGTATGTCGATGACATGATTGCCAAGTCTCAAACGGAGGAAGTACATCTGGTTAATCTGTTGAAGTTGTTCAAGAGGCTGAGGAAGTTCAGGCTGAGGCTGAATCCGAACAAATGTACCTTCGGAGTGAGATCCGGGAAGCTACTGGGGTTCATTGTGAGCAAGAAAGGAATCGAGGTCGATCCTGTAAAAATAAAAGCAATACAAGAGATGCCAGCACCGAGAACAGAAAAAGAAGTCTGTGGATTCTTAGGGAGGTTGAACTACATTGCTAGGTTCGTCTCTCACCTAACGACCACGTGTGAACCCTTATTCAAACTGTTAAAGAAAGATCAAGCGGTGGTCTGGAATGACAATTGCCAAAGGGCATTTGAAAAGATAAAAGAATACTTGCAGGAACCTCCGGTGTTAGTACCCCCAGTAGCGGGACGACCACTAATTATGTATCTGACGGTTCTTGAGAACAGTATGGGTTGTGTTCTCGGTCAACATGACGAGACAAGAAGGAAAGAGCATGCAATTTACTACTTGAGTAAAAAGTTCACAGATTGTGAATCTCGATACTCTATGCTCGAAAAGACGTGTTGTGCATTGGCGTGGGCTGCCAAACGTCTAAGACAGTACATGCTAAACCATACAACCATGCTGATATCGAAGATGGATCCGATCAAATATGTGTTTGAAAAGCAAGTGCTATCTGGAAGGATTGCTAGGTGGCAAATGGTATTGACATAATACGATATACAATATGTTTCCCAGAAGGCCATTAAGGGAAGTGTTTTGTCCGAATATCTTGCCGAACAGCCAATTGAGGATTATCAGCCTATGAAGTTTGAGTTTCCTGATGAGGACATAATGTACTTGAAGGCTAAAGATTGTGATGAGCCGTTTGTTGCACCCTAATTTTTGACCTTAAGATTCCACCTCCTTGATTTTTGTATTATTTGCATATTATCTTCCATTTGTGTGTGCGACTAACGAGGGTATGCAGGTATTTGGACTACAAATATATGTTCTTTCCAATCAAGCTTTCCCAACTCAAAGATCCTAAAATTCCTTAAGTTCCCGCGAAGAAGACTAAGAGATTCCCTTCATTTTTGGTGATAAGTTTGATCATGTGAGATTTAGTTGAAAACTTCGTCTGGTCGAGATGGTTCACGTTGATTAAAGCATCCTCTCCCAAAGCACGTTACTTTTATTTTGAATTGGAAGACGGAGATGTACAATTCTATGCCCGAATTAGCTTTTCCAACCGTAAAGAGAAGTCGGAATTTTACTGTTAAAACCTATGTTATGTATTGTTAGAGGTGGACAAGAGGATTACAAATTTAGGAAGTCAAGCGGGAGATTTGTTTGTTTATATAAATAAGCTTTAAATTACAAAATTTTTACAAAGGCACCGTGCTTGAACCTCAAGGATTTGAGAAAGAGTTTCAGTATTCGAGATCTTCCTGTTTTGGGCATCAAGCCATCTTTTAGAGATACATATTAAGATCAATCAGTTTTCAGAGATGTGATTCAGTGCGTGCATAGGTTTTCATATCTAATATACTCAACAGTAGGTTCACAATTCATTACCAACTCAAAAGCTTCTATAACTATACAAATTTGTACAAAGAGAGCATGATAAAATTCAACCTTAGCGCTAAAACTCATCAAAACCAAACAATTGGAACCACTTCTGTATTGCAAAGTGAAGCCAAGGTTTACATCTGGGTGAGGGACTCCTCAGAGGGTTACAAGACAAAGTTAACGTTTACAACGCATAACTAGGAGTCTTAAAGACGGATTAACAACTTAAAGGAGGGAGAGGTAAACTATCAATGTCGTCGACACTTTCGAAGTCTCTAACATCGTTGAATTGTTGTCTCGAGCCGTAGCCTCAGGGTCAAGGTAGAAGGTGGTATGCCACTGAACTGCGCCGGCATATTGTTTGCATAAAGGAACCTACACGTTCAGAAACACCCTTGGACTGTTTGAGGAACATGATAACATCAGGATTTGTTTGCCAACATGTTTGTTGTGCTACTCTGCTGGAGGGTAAACATTCATTTGTCTTGCAGCTTTAGGCGCAGCCTGTTAGTCTGCCAAACGGATTTGGTTTACTCCTCAGGATCGGCCAGTAATTCAGCAACTTTCGAGATCCTTTCTCCAAGTGGCCACCTGCATCATCCTTGTGGTTTCTTCAGACGAAGAGACAATCACAACCGCCTTTCCGAATCCACACGCAAGCCTCGTCAACAACCCTCCGCATCTTTGGGTGGCATCTCAGCTTTATTTCGACCTGCATTCATAAAGGGAGAAGATTGCGACAATGAGCACAAGAAATTAGAATGCATTATATTCGTCCCAAAACCGACATATGACAGAAACTCACCGTTCTTATCCAACTGCTGCAATTAATCATCAAAACGAAATCAGTGCCGAAGCAAATAAGCACCTGGAGCATATAATTGCCAAACCTAAATCAACCGCATCCATACGAAAGAGCCCTGCTCGAACCTCCACAACTTTTGTTGAATTCTACATGTCAAATTGAACAGATAAGTGAGGGAATTGGCAAGGAGAATTATTACAAGAAATTGCGAGTCATGAAAACAAATTACCAGAGCAACCACGCCAACGGGATTAAAACAACGCATCAGTGGCAGCAACCAATTTTCCAAACGCCAACTTCGAATGGCGCGGCACAATTTGAAATAACAACCTGTCAAGCAAGCATGATAGAGGTTCATAACAGATAACAAAAATCCATAGGAATTGTGGAATACGAAGGACTTTATACCTTGTCAGCTTTGCCGTAAAAAAGTATGTATCTTATGGAAGCTTCAAAGTCAGCAACCCTGCACTTCCAAAACGAGCGTATTAAAGCCAACTCCACCTGCAGATACAATAAGACAATGAGGTTACCAGCTCAGTGCGATACTTGCTACCAAACAAAGAGGCAAAGAGATCACAATCTATCAGACAACCACTGATAAAGCATAACAAGAAGAACACGGAGTTAACCATCACCTTTAATTCAAACAGAGGCAATCATCACAAAAAGAACAATAGCTAATTAAACCTTCAAGCAAATTCAAGATTTGAAAGTTTGGTTAAAACTGGAGTAACGAAGATAACCAGTGGATTGACGCATCCTCCTGTGGCGGTAGTAGCACAGAGTTCAACTCAGCTGCTGCTGGATTTAGCTCTACATCAGTTATGAGCAAAGGGTACTCCAGCTACTCCTCCACCTACTGCAGCCCCCAGTTTTTTCGTGAAGTTTTTCCAAGGCATCAAACACGAGCCTCTCCCTTTTGGACTTCTAATTCGTCAGCTGGCCCAACAATTTGTGTGTTTTCCGCACCTGCCAAAGCCAGAAATCAAAGTTAGTAAACCAGCAAGGAATATTCCATAAAAGATCCAAAGAATATCCAAATCAAAGATGTGATTTTCATTCAAACAGACAATTAAGGGCTTTGAGACGAAAAAGGAAATTGTCTCAAATCTTATCAGAACGGAATTGGAAAACCCCAATCTACAATCAATCAAGCCTTTAAGACCTTTAATCAGATTTTAAAACGCAAATCTCAGTAAAGCCTATATAAGATGGAGGGATTTGATATGCGAAGAAAAAAGGCGATCGAGAATCATCAAAAAAGAAAACAATTTCGAAAACCTAAGAAGAGGAAAGAACTTATCTTCTCAGCCGACAAAGCCATCGCCCACCGCGAGAAGCTTCCGCCGTTACCCTTACCATCTCGGACCGCCGTCATCCACAACTTGCGGTAACCATTCTATTTGAGCCAAATTCGTTGAAGCTTTGATTTGTTTATTGTGTTTCAGGTTCGAAAGAAAGAGGAGAATCGGAGAAAAAATCGTGGAGAAATGGTGAGAAAAATCGAGAGAAAGGATGAGAAGAAGAGAGTGAGAACGGCGAGCTCGAGGGAGAAGAGGAACCAATTTAGGGTTTTCTCTTGTTTTTTGTTTTGTGTTATTGTAATTCACTAATCACACACACTAACGCTCACTAAACACCCACCTAACCCTTATTAACCCGTTTAAGTCTAAATTAACTTTTTATAATCAGTCTTTATTCAAATCGATTAAATTTACTTCAAAATAATCCTATTTAATCTCAACCAGATTTTATTGATAGTTTTTTTGAATTATTAATATAATAACTAATTTATATCTTTACTAATAGTTAATTTTCATTATAATCAATTTTAATAATCTTTTTATGGTTTTATAAGATCAAAATTCTCTTTTAAATAAATTGATTTATTTTACTTAACCTTTTTCAAATCAACTTAATATTTTCCCCATGATATAAAATCTTTTTTTATAAATAAGTTGCATTTACCAATTTATCTCTAATTAACAATATAACTTTTCCTAAATCAACTTTTCTCAAAATAATTCAACCTCGTCTAATTCAAACCATTCAATCCACCCAAAATCAAATCAACATCGTAATACAATCAATCGTGCACTCACGACACATGCACTTACACTCAGCGCTTTCATGCGTATACATTATTTATCTTTATCTGCTTTATCTTATTCACAATGCACACACTTCAAGCGCTTTCATGCGTATGTGTATGGATCTATTTTCTGCAATTTATTTCCGCAATTATTTTACAGTCATCTGACATTATCATATTTACACTTATCGCATTGCATTCCGTCCAAAGGAAAAACCTACACATAATTCAACGTTGTGTGTAGTTGCACATCATCTGCATCATTCTCCCCACGATCCTTGATCCTCTTCAAGTTGATCGTTTAGGATAGATCCTACCCCATAGGAAGGACCTTGTCTTTATCTTTACAACATAGAAACAAAACAATCAACGCAATACAAACTTTTCAAACACAAATAGAGAATAGATGTTAATCATCTTAAGTGAGATATAATCTCTACCTCCACAACAATACAATCAAACACGTAGGGACTTTGCCTTAAGAGCGATAAAGGCATACTTGGCGACCATCCGAGTATTTAAGACCTTTTCTTAAGACGATGCAAAGACCATTTCCTACAACCCCCTTTACATTTGTGGCGGTTATATCTCCCTTAAAATGAAGACTCATCTCTTCTCCTAAACCCAATCAAAACAACTACCCTAAACCCGTAGGAACTTTGACCTCAGTCAAAGAGCTCCTCTAACCCTTTAGGGTGAACTACAACATACTCTGATTCCACTCCCGTAAGGATATGTAGGCATAAGATGCGACATCTTATCGAGTATACTTAGACATAAACCCCTAGGTCTTATACCTTAAGCAGATAAAACACTTAGCAATAAACAAACATAAAACAAGAGGTTCCTGTAGAGTACTACAGAAACTTAGGATGCTAGTACCTTCCCTAAGTTTAACCAACCCCTGAACCTAAACAATCTAGCTTGCATTTGCATTGCATTGTGGGAATTTCGATCTTTATCCCTTCCTTTGGACAAATCAAAGTTCGGTTGCAAATGAATAAGATTCAAGCTCATTAATAGCTTGGTATCCAAATTTCACCGCGACAGAAATGGCGACTTCACTGGGGATACTCAGTGGGTTTCCCTATCTTATTTTGTTTTGTTTACTGCTTTATATATCTGCCTACTTGATTATGTGTTTACATGCTTTCTCTTGTATTTCTTTTGGGATTATTGATTTTGAGTGGTGAGATAAAGTTCTACACCCGAACTTGAGAGAAATTAAGATAGGATGGTGATATATTCGAGGAGGCTTATAGGGAGTGGAATCCCTACTAAGTTGAGTCGAGAATCCCGCTCAGTTGAGGCCCTTTCGAAATAGTACTGTTGAACGATCAATCGTGAAGACACTCACTACTTTCGACTTTGGAGCCCATGAAATTGAGGACCGTAGTTACCTTAACCCAACTTTGGCCTTTATTAGGACGTAGTGCGAGGCTATGAGGAAGTACTTTCGAAATAATGCTACGCGAAGCTACACTCAAAAGAAGTTCTCTTGAGAATATTATTAATCCTCGAGTAATTGGGAAAATTAATAATATCCGATGGATGGGCTGATGATTCTGAGTCCCTTTAGAACCTTGTTCTGCAGGTACAAACAACCTTTAGTTCTTAAACCTTTGGGAAGGGTACACCTTTACTCCATGCTCGTTGCAAACCTAGGGCGCCCCTTTGTTTGTTTATCTTTATGTCCTTATGTGAATACTTGTGTTTGCTGCATTCATATTGCATCATTCTGCATTGGACTTCATGGGATTTACTTTCGTTTATGAACATTGTAGGTCACTATGACTTCAGATAAAAGACATACTATAAAATATACTTTTAAGAGTCCCAAATTGGATGACCTAAAGAAGTTGTGGGGTTTCATCGAAGATCAAGAAGGATTCAAGACCAAGTATGGGAAGCTGATATCTTTGTTGGGTTGCTCAGTGAATGAAGGACTTCTTGCCACTCTACTACAGTTCTATGATCCTCTCTACCATTGTTTCACCTTTCCAGACTTCCAGTTGCTACCTACATTGGAAGAGTATTCCTTTCTGGTTGGTCTACCTGTCCTTGAGGAATCTCCTTTTCCCTTCTTGGAAAAGGACCCTGATGAGAAAGATATTGCTAAAGCTCTCCGTTTGAAGGTATCTGACGTCAAAGCCAACCTAGTTACTAAGGATGGAATTCTTGGTTTAAAGACGGGTTTCCTAATTGAGAAGGCTTCATTCTATGCTGATTATTCTAATAAGGCTCCGTTTGAGGCAATTTTCGCTTTGCTTGTTTATGGGCTGTTCCTATTCCCAAGTTTCGAAGGTTTCATCGATCTCAAAGCATTCAAGATCTTTATGAAGAACAACCCAGTGCCAACTCTGTTGGGAAATGCATATCACTCTATACATCTCCGAAACCTCCGTGGTGGAGGGATGATTACTTGTTGTGTACCTTTACTTTACAAGTGGTTTATTTCGCACTTGCCGAAGTCTAGCTCTTTTACAAACATTGGCAAAGAACATTGGTCTCCAAGGGTTATGGCTTTGACCCATTCTGACATTGATTGGTACAGCCGAGTGTATGATGGAGTATTAATCATTGATAGCTGCGGTGACTTCGCTAATGTACCATTTCTCAGCTTTGATGGAGGAATCAGCTACAATCCTATCTTAGCTCGCCGACAGTTGGGATACCCGTTGAAGGAACCTCCCAAGAGTGTTCAAGTAGAGGGTATGTTCTTCAAAGATGATATAGAGCTTCTAAGAAGAGTTCTGGACGCGTGGCGTAGGGTATACAAGAAAGGGAAGAGAAGTCTAGGGAAGCCTAACTGTGTGTCTCTAGAACCATACCTCCAGTGGGTCAGAAAAAGGGCAACCAATTTGAAGATGCCCTATTCCCGCCAAGATCCCATAGCTCCCAGGAGAGAGCCCACTTATGTCTTTATGTCTAAAGCCGAGGAGTTAGAGGTGTCCTTAAGGAAGTCTCAACATGAGCTGGAATCTTGGAGGGACAAGTACCACGTAGCAGTGGCAGAAAATGATGAGTGTCAAAAGGAGAAGGTTGAACTTCAAGAGGAGAAGGTTGAACTTCAAAGGCAGAATGCTGAACTTCAAAAGGAGAAGGATGAATTTCAGAAGCAGCTACAATTGAAGGATGAAGAGCTACTCCCCAGCAAGAAGAGGAAAGTCATAGAGGATTTATTTTTCTCCGACCCACAATGCACTATTTGGAAAATAATTGTGGACAACCTTATCCGTGAGAAGGCGCAACTAGAAGAGCAGCTCAAGCAGCAGCATTCAAAGCTTCTTTAGTGTCTTTACTAGCTTTTATTTAGCTTTTATTTGGGACTCTTTAAAAGAATATTTATGTAGTCCGTTTCAAATTTAATAAAACGTTTCCTTTTACCGCAATGCCTATAAATAGAGGAATCCCATGAAGTCCTAATCATCTTGCATTGCATTCTTTTTCCATTGTTCACTTCAAGAAACTCAAATTCGTTCTGTAGGTGTTGTAATCATGGATTTCAGAAGAGAAACCCTGAAGTACACTTTTCAGAGTCCCAACCTCGAAAGCTTGAGAGAACTAGCCGAACTTGTCGAGGATCGCTTTGCCTTCGCAGCAGAATATGGAGGAGTCTTCCGTTTCCTTGAGCTAAGGATGAAAGAAGGATTGTTGGAAACATTGGCTCAATTTTATGACCCAATGTATCACTGCTTCACTTTTCCGGACTACCAATTGATGCCGACCTTGGAAGAGTACTCAGAGCTCTTGAGGATGCCTGTGACTGTTCGACCGCTATTCACCGGAAGGGAAGACACGCCTAGTCACCAAGAAATTGCAAATGCCGCTCATCTTAGCCTTGAAGATGTCCAGACACACTTGATCACCAAGGAAGGAGTCCTTGGGTTCCCCGCCGACTTTTTGATCGAAAAAGTCCGTTACCATGCTGAAAGAAAGGAGGCTCTCATCTTGGAAGCCAATTTCGCTCTGTTGGTCTATGGGACTTTCTGGTTCCCTAAGATCGACAATTTTGTTGATATGGATGCAATCAAGCTCTTCATACTCAAGAATCCAGTACCCACCCTGCTTGCTGATACGTACTTCTCGATTCACTCGAAGAATGCCGAAGGAGGAGGACACATTGTATGTTGTACCGCTTTGCTGTACTCATGGTTCATCGCTCGTTTGACCTGGTATCCGTCCCTTTGGGACAAAGTAGCAACACCTCGATGGTCCGAGATACTTATGGCCCTTACCCATTCGGACATTGTTTGGTATGATCCCGCCTATGGAGGCGTGCCTATGATTCCTAGCATCGGAGGTTTCCCCAATGTACCACTTATTGGAAGAGAAGGATGTATAAGTTACAATCCCGCTTTGGCCCGTAGACAGTTAGGACACCCTATGACCCAAGTGCCTGACCCGGCTTCATTGGAAGAGATCTATTTCAAAGGAGAAGAAGATCTAGACCTAAAGACTGTCATCATTTATGCATGGAAATACATTGATAGGGAAGGAACAGCTGCTTCAGGATACCCCAACTGTGCTGTTTCCGAGGATTATCTGCATTGGGTGCGAGAAAGAGCCCTCGATCTCAAGATGCCTTTTCCTTTTCACGAACCTATGGTATTATCTCCTCATGATCCCGACTGGTTCGATGTGGATGAAATAGAACAAGTGAAGATTGCTTTGGACGAAGCCCGGAAGTTGAGGACTGCCTGGAAGAATAAGTTCTTCACCCTCAAAGTAGAGAAGGAAAGACTTCAGAAGACTCCAGAATTAGAAGTGGCCAGAAAGAGAAAGGCGCAAGGAGATTTATTTTCTCCTCATGCCTCTTCAAGTGCCGTCACCAATGATGATCTCCCCTCAACTACCATGGCTTGGAAAGAGTGTGTGGAACGACTTATCATCGAGAAAGCGGCGCTGCAGGAGCGCATTGATCAGCTAACAGAGGAGCTCCGTACAAAGAAGACCGTGGGATATAGTTCTAAGTTTTCTTTTGCTTTCGTTGTAATAAACTCTTGAAAGAGTACTTTGTTTTCATCGTTTCTCAAAATAAAAGTTTTTCAATTATCCTACATTATAACACTGAAAAACACTTTGAGTTTCTTGAAGTCTCTCCTTACATCTGCATTTTCGCATTAACATCCTGCATTTAGCATGGCATTTTACACTTGTGCATGTGTCCTTCCTTTGTTGTGGCTCATTTCGGCTTTCCGTCTTTACTGTCAGTCGCCGTCTCGACCATCTGACCAAGCCGGAAGTATCATTAAAGGATAGTGAGGAGAACAAAGACATGGATCGCATGACTAGCTTCAGAGTA
The DNA here is from genome assembly GCA_963859935.3 of Lathyrus sativus. NCBI lineage: Eukaryota > Viridiplantae > Streptophyta > Magnoliopsida > Fabales > Fabaceae > Lathyrus > Lathyrus sativus. Next base: position 860,446,924 of record OZ012735.1, on the reverse strand, counting down.
AGGTCTAACCCGACGCTTCGCCGTCCCTCCGACGACTTTGTTCCTATGCAACTTCAGCCTGTGCAAGAAAAGGAAATGGACGATCCAGAGCTTACAGCATTCAAGAATGAATTTCGTGACTTCGAGGAACGATGGAAAGTGATGAAGAAGAGTCGTGCGCCTGATTTTCATGCTCATGACCCGCACCTAGTTCCAAACTCAGCTATCCCCCCAGGATTCCAGATACCCGCCTTTGAAGTGTACAAAGGTACGATTTGTCCAAGGTATCATTTGACGATGTTTTGTTCGAAGATGACCGCTTATCTTGGGAACGACAAACTAATGATTCACTGCTTCCAAGAAAGTTTGGGTGGAGCACCGTTAACATGGTACATGAAGCTACAAGTGAATCACATCCAGTCTTGGGAAGACTTAGCTGTTGCTTTTGTAAAACAGTACAATTACAGTTTGGGAATAGTTCCCGATAAAACAGGTGATAAAGGATATCCCAGAGAATCCACAGCTTCGGTATCCCGTCCTCAACATGAGTATGCAATGCCCGCTCAGCGCAAGCAGCAATTACCTCCTAAACGAAGGATGCCATCTCCAGACCAGCATCGACATGTTCGAAGACAGTTTCCGAATCAGAAAATACCTCTGAATACTCTGAAAGAAGAGACCCATTGGTTTGATCTTATCCCATTGACCTACCGTCAATTATGGTTTTATTTCGTCCGAAACTCGGTAATGACACCTAGAAAGACTAGAACCATGAACTCTCACCCACCATGGTTCAACCCAAACACCAGCTGTGAATTCCATGATGGAGTGTTGGGGCATTCAATCGAAGATTGCAAAGTTTTTCAAGGGAAAGTTCAAGAAATGATCGATAATGAAGCGCTAACCTTCAAAGGAGAAAGACCGATCCTGAATGGAATACCATTACGCTGATATAAGCGAAAACTCCAGAAGAACTCCCTTTTTCTTTCGTTTGTTTGTGTGTTTATTTCTTGGATTAAAAGCATATTTTGCATGTAAGAACTTTCTGTTTTGAATAAGTAATGCAATAACTGTTTGTCTTGAAGAAATCCATTCGTTTTCACTCAAATAGTTTTTCAAAATTATTTATAATGCCGACTTGTACCCGATCTCTCTCTCTGACATAGAATTGGAAGGAGGATGATGAAGTAAAACACATGACCTCTTGTTGTATGCTTCGAATAAAAACCCTACTGATGATGTAAGGCATTATTTTAAACCTCCTGAAAGCCAACATAGTCAACCCTTTTTTTAAACCTTGATTGAGGATCCGTTCTCTTTCTCCCAAACCCTTTCCAACCTCATTTTCTTAACCTGGGGCAGGGTAATCACCAAAAAAAAAGAATAAACATCTTCAAAAATTGGGTGGGCACAAATATACTAACCCTTTTTCTACCTCCATTCTACAAGTCATAAATTAAACCCACATACAACCTTCAGAGTCCTGATTGAAGTAAGGTTTAATTCGAAAGCATACTCGATGAGATATTGTTTCCTGACTCCTTGAGTTATGCTCAAAATTAAATCGGCTTTATAAATAATGATTCAATTTGTATCCTAACTAGTGGTTTCGATCACAAGTTATTGCGATACCCCTTTTCAAAATTTCAAGACAAACGCGTGTTGCATTAGCCATTTCAAAATGGATATTTCAAATGTGTTAAATACGCTGGACATCTTAGAAAGACCACATACAGACGTTGATGATGATATTTGAAGACTTTGCTGACTTGGGGCAAGTCATTCTTCCCAAGGAAATTTCATCCGCGCAAGTTTTGGTTTCAACTGGAAGAAATTCAAGGACTCACTTACCGCCAATCAAGGGCAGTTACGTCGAGATTCGGTGAATCTCTAGAGAGTTTGAAAACAGTGGGGCATTTGAGCATCATGTTTTCTGTAAAATCCTCTCTAGATGGTGCTTTTCAACTATGTGACTTGGGGCATTTGAAGATTGGAGCAAAAGATGTATATTTCATCCTCAGGAAGCTCGCCCCTAACATATTCAGCAACTACGAAGACCCAGGATATTTATTTTATCCCCATGAAACTTCGGTTTGGGTACCTCCGTCTGCAATTTCATACAACATGTCAAACTCATCAAGATGTTACATACCCAAATGGATTGATTACCTCTCCTCAAGAGAATTTTGAAGTTTTGAAGCAGGATTGGGATCCTACATTTGGTTCTCCATCTATCCTCAGTGATACTTCTATCTCTGAAGAATGGTCGGACGTTTGTTTCGAGACGTTTATCCCATCTTCGGTCATTTGCTTTCGTCTGTCTTGTCAGCATAAGCATACGCATAGCATATAAGTAGATAGCATAACATTTGCATTTTGTGCATCCTTGGTATGTTTTACTCTATCTCTTAGATTGCGTTTACCCTTGGGTATTTGGGCGTGTCTTACTCCTTTCAAATAGAGTTGTCAGCCCTAAGCAGAAAAAACTCAATATTTCTATTTCCCCACGAAGTTCGATCCTCGTGGAAGACAGTTGTTTCAGTACTTTCCCCATTGGAGTTTATGCCTCTATGGTTGAGTTTTACTTGACACTTTATCTCCGGTTATTTCCCGAATTGAACTTCGGTCTTTGGCAATCACGCTATGAGCATCTCCAGCTTTTGAGCATGGATTATAAGTGCATTTATTTTGCGCTTTGACGTCATGAGGATCACCATTGAAGACGTGACATTTCTTCAGCAATACTACAAGATCCACTCGACAACTTACAACTGAATGACAAAGATCTCTTTATTTGAGCAACTCGTCTTGGGCTGACTTATTCTCAAAACGACAAACAACAATTTCATCAGGACAATCTGTCCTTCCCCAGTGGATTATCTCGAGATTATCAAGTCAAAACAGGGTACATTACAGATACTTCCCCATTTGAGGATTTCTGCTACTACAATTTCACATTTCTTTTACAATTACAACAAAGATACCTCAAAAAAAAATGATTTTCCCTAGAGAGTTCATTATGAGTACAATCAATGACATATCTCCTTACAAGAGGACACTCCACGTATCAACCGGTTTACAACTCTTTTGAAGATCCCCGGTGCACATCCTACAAGTTGTCGATACAATACAAATTGCATCTACAATTACAAATACAAGATCACATCTACAAAATTCTACAATTACAAATGACATCGACAACATTTACATCAACAATTCTACAGTTCCACAATTTACAACATACAATCTATAATCTACAAATTTACAACCCCTCTTTGAAGACGCTCTCACGAGTTTCCATCATTTTGGGTAGGAACCGAGACCAGCTCATGGTTCCCATACCATGGAGCAAGGGGAAGTTCGACATCAGAAACCGAGACCAGCTCATGGTTCCCATACCATGGAGCAAGGGGAAGTTTGACATCAGAAACCGAGACCAGCTCATGGTTCCCATACCATGGAGCAAGGGGAAGTTTGACATCAGAAACCGAGACCAGCTCATGGTTCCCATACCATGGAGCAAGGGGAAGTTTGACATCAGAGACTGAGACCGGCGCATGACTCCCATATCATGATGCTCGGGGAAGCTCAACAACTACAACAATATCTACAACTACAATGACATCAAAGACCGAGACTAGCTCATGGTCCCCGTACCATGATGCCAGGAGAGGTTATACATTTTACCATTTCAGCTGAGTTACAAAATATAAAATAATAAAAAGGATCCATTTTGAGTTACTATTGACCACCACCTTGGTAGTAAAAGTATCTTTCGACCTCAAATCGTCAAAACCACCGCATCCCTGATGCATGAGTTACCGTTACACGATTGGAGATTTCCCATGAGTGATTGTTCATGTCCTCGTAGGGTCCCGCCTTGTTGGATCTGTTGCTTTTCTATCTAGCATGTCGCGTCCAGTTCATGACCTCTTTCTCACAGATTTGTCCGCCTTGCATTTTCATATCATTGCATATCATTTGCATTCGGTGGCTTCTTATGGCCAAAAATTTGCGCAAATGTTTGTATTTAAGTCCCTCCTATCTCGTCGAGACGGAGATCTCAATCTCCATATCTCCGAATAGGAGTAACTTAAATAGGGGCATCTGTTGCACCCTAATTTTTGACCTTAAGATTCCACCTCCTTGATTTTTGTATTATTTGCATATTATCTTCCATTTGTGTGTGCGACTAACGAGGGTATGCAGGTATTTGGACTACAAATATATGTTCTTTCCAATCAAGCTTTCCCAACTCAAAGATCCTAAAATTCCTTAAGTTCCCGCGAAGAAGACTAAGAGATTCCCTTCATTTTTGGTGATAAGTTTGATCATGTGAGATTTAGTTGAAAACTTCGTCTGGTCGAGATGGTTCACGTTGATTAAAGCATCCTCTCCCAAAGCACGTTACTTTTATTTTGAATTGGAAGACGGAGATGTACAATTCTATGCCCGAATTAGCTTTTCCAACCGTAAAGAGAAGTCGGAATTTTACTGTTAAAACCTATGTTATGTATTGTTAGAGGTGGACAAGAGGATTACAAATTTAGGAAGTCAAGCGGGAGATTTGTTTGTTTATATAAATAAGCTTTAAATTACAAAACTTTTACAAAGGCACCGTGCTTGAACCTCAAGGATTTGAGAAAGAGTTTCAGTATTCGAGATCTTCCTGTTTTGGGCATCAAGCCATCTTTTAGAGATACATATTAAGATCAATCAGTTTTCAGAGATGTGATTCAGTGCGTGCATAGGTTTTCATATCTAATATACTCAACAGTAGGTTCACAATTCATTACCAACTCAAAAGCTTCTATAACTATACAAATTTGTACAAAGAGAGCATGATAAAATTCAACCTTAGCGCTAAAACTCATCAAAACCAAACAATTGGAACCACTTCTGTATTGCAAAGTGAAGCCAAGGTTTACATCTGGGTGAGGGACTCCTCAGAGGGTTACAAGACAAAGTTAACGTTTACAACGCATAACTAGGAGTCTTAAAGACGGATTAACAACTTAAAGGAGGGAGAGGTAAACTATCAATGTCGTCGACACTTTCGAAGTCTCTAACATCGTTGAATTGTTGTCTCGAGCCGTAGCCTCAGGGTCAAGGTAGAAGGTGGTATGCCACTGAACTGCGCCGGCATATTGTTTGCATAAAGGAACCTACACGTTCAGAAACACCCTTGGACTGTTTGAGGAACATGATAACATCGGGATTTGTTTGCCAGCATGTTTGTTGTGCTACTCTGCTGGAGGGTAAACATTCATTTGTCTTGCAGCTTTAGGCGCAGCCTGTTAGTCTGCCAAACGGATTTGGTTTACTCCTCAGGATCGGCCAGTAATTCAGCAACTTTCGAGATCCTTTCTCCAAGTGGCCACCTGCATCATCCTTGTGGTTTCTTCAGACGAAGAGACAATCACAACCGCCTTTCCAAATCCACACGCAAGCCTCGTCAACAACCCTCCGCATCTTTGGGTGGCATCTCAGCTTTATTTCGACCTGCATTCATAAAGGGAGAAGATTGCGACAATGAGCACAAGAAATTAGAATGCATTATATTCGTCCCAAAACCGACATATGACAGAAACTCACCGTTCTTATCCAACTGCTGCAATTAATCATCAAAACGAAATCAGTGCCGAAGCAAATAAGCACCTGGAGCATATAATTGCCAAACCTAAATCAACCGCATCCATACGAAAGAGCCCTGCTCGAACCTCCACAGCTTTTGTTGAATTCTACATGTCAAATTGAACAGATAAGTGAGGGAATTGGCAAGGAGAATTATTACAAGAAATTGCGAGTCATGAAAACAAATTACCAGAGCAACCACGCCAACGGGATTAAAACAACGCATCAGTGGCAGCAACCAATTTTCCAAACGCCAACTTCGAATGGCGCGGCACAATTTGAAATAACAACCTGTCAAGCAAGCATGATAGAGGTTCATAACAGATAACAAAAATCCATAGGAATTGTGGAATACGAAGGACTCTATACCTTGTCAGCTTTGCCGTAAAAAAGTATGTATCTTATGGAAGCTTCAAAGTCAGCAACCCTGCACTTCCAAAACGAGCGTATTAAAGCCAACTCCACCTGCAGATACAATAAGACAATGAGGTTACCAGCTCAGTGCGATACTTGCTACCAAACAAAGAGGCAAAGAGATCACAATCTATCAGACAACCACTGATAAAGCATAACAAGAAGAACACGGAGTTAACCATCACCTTCAATTCAAACAGAGGCAATCATCACAAAAAGAACAATAGCTAATTAAACCTTCAAGCAAATTCAAGATTTGAAAGTTTGGTTAAAACTGGAGTAACGAAGATAACCAGTGGATTGACGCATCCTCCTGTGGCGGTAGTAGCACAGAGTTCAACTCAGCTGCTGCTGGATTTAGCTCTACATCAGTTATGAGCAAAGGGTACTCCAGCTACTCCTCCACCTACTGCAGCCCCCAGTTTTTTCGTGAAGTTTTTCCAAGGCATCAAACACGAGCCTCTCCCTTTTGGACTTCTAATTCGTCAGCTGGCCCAACAATTTGTGTGTTTTCCGCACCTGCCAAAGCCAGAAATCAAAGTTAGTAAACCAGCAAGGAATATTCCATAAAAGATCCAAAGAATATCCAAATCAAAGATGTGATTTTCATTCAAACAGACAATTAAGGGCTTTGAGACGAAAAAGGAAATTGTCTCAAATCTTGTCAGAACGGAATTGGAAAACCCCAATCTACAATCAATCAAGCCTTTAAGACCTTTAATCAGATTTTAAAACGCAAATCTCAGTAAAGCCTATATAAGATGGAGGGATTTGATATGCGAAGAAAAAAGGCGATCGAGAATCATCAAAAAAGAAAACAATTTCGAAAACCTAAGAAGAGGAGAGAACTTATCTTCTCAGCCGACAAAGCCATCGCCCACCGCGAGAAGCTTCCGCCGTTACCCTTACCATCTCGGACCGCCGTCATCCACAACTTGCGGTAACCATTCTATTTGAGCCAAATTCGTTGAAGCTTTGATTTGTTTATTGTGTTTCAGGTTCGAAAGAAAGAGGAGAATCGGAGAAAAAATCGTGGAGAAATGGTGAGAAAAATCGAGAGAAAGGATGAGAAGAAGAGAGTGAGAACGGCGAGCTCGAGGGAGAAGAGGAACCAATTTAGGGTTTTCTCTTGTTTTTTGTTTTGTGTTATTGTAATTCACTAATCACACACACTAACGCTCACTAAACACCCACCTAACCCTTATTAACCCGTTTAAGTCTAAATTAACTTTTTATAATCAGTCTTTATTCAAATCGATTAAATTTACTTCAAAATAATCCTATTTAATCTCAACCAGATTTTATTGATAGTTTTTTTGAATTATTAATATAATAACTAATTTATATCTTTACTAATAGTTAATTTTCATTATAATCAATTTTAATAATCTTTTTATGGTTTTATAAGATCAAAATTCTCTTTTAAATAAATTGATTTATTTTACTTAACCTTTTTCAAATCAACTTAATATTTTCCCCATGATATAAAATCTTTTTTTATAAATAAGTTGCATTTACCAATTTATCTCTAATTAACAATATAACTTTTCCTAAATCAACTTTTCTCAAAATAATTCAACCTCGTCTAATTCAAACCATTCAATCCACCCAAAATCAAATCAACATCGTAATACAATCAATCGTGCACTCACGACACATGCACTTACACTCAGCGCTTTCATGCGTATACATTATTTATCTTTATCTGCTTTATCTTATTCACAATGCACACACTTCAAGCGCTTTCATGCGTATGTGTATGGATCTATTTTCTGCAATTTATTTCCGCAATTATTTTACAGTCATCTGACATTATCATATTTACACTTATCGCATTGCATTCCGTCCAAAGGAAAAACCTACACATAATTCAACGTTGTGTGTAGTTGCACATCATCTGCATCATTCTCCCCACGATCCTTGATCCTCTTCAAGTTGATCGTTTAGGATAGATCCTACCCCATAGGAAGGACCTTGTCTTTATCTTTACAACATAGAAACAAAACAATCAATGCAATACAAACTTTTCAAACACAAATAGAGAATAGATGTTAATCATCTTAAGTGAGATATAATCTCTACCTCCACAACAATACAATCAAACACGTAGGGACTTTGCCTTAAGAGCGATAAAGGCATACTTGGCGACCATCCGAGTATTTAAGACCTTTTCTTAAGACGATGCAAAGACCATTTCCTACAACCCCCTTTACATTTGTGGCGGTTATATCTCCCTTAAAATGAAGACTCATCTCTTCTCCTAAACCCAATCAAAACAACTACCCTAAACCCGTAGGAACTTTGACCTCAGTCAAAGAGCTCCTCTAACCCTTTAGGGTGAACTACAACATACTCTGATTCCACTCCCGTAAGGATATGTAGGCATAAGATGCGACATCTTATCGAGTATACTTAGACATAAACCCCTAGGTCTTATACCTTAAGCAGATAAAACACTTAGCAATAAACAAACATAAAACAAGAGGTTCCTGTAGAGTACTACAGAAACTTAGGATGCTAGTACCTTCCCTAAGTTTAACCAACCCCCGAACCTAAACAATCTAGCTTGCATTTGCATTGCATTGTGGGAATTTCGATCTTTATCCCTTCCTTTGGACAAATCAAAGTTCGGTTGCAAATGAATAAGATTCAAGCTCATTAATAGCTTGGTATCCAAATTTCACCGCGACACCGTTGCCTGGTGAAGGTCCTGAGCGGAGTTCCCAGTGGCAATTGATTTTTGACGGGGCTGTCAATTCGTACGGTAGCGGGATCGGGGCAATCATTACAACTCCCCACGGGTCGCACATCCCGTTCACAGCCAGATTGACTTTTCCAGTGACGAATAATGAAGCCGAGTACGAAGCTTGTATTATGGGGTTAGAGGAGGCTATTGATCTGAGGATCAAGAATCTGGACGTATATGGGGATTCAGCATTGGTTGTGAATCAGATTAAGGGAGAGTGGGAGACACGCCAACCTAATCTGGTACCATACATGAATTATGCGAGAAGGTTGCTACCTTTCTTTGATAAAGTAAAGTTTGATCATGTACCTCGGGCGGAGAATCAAATGGCAGACGCCCTTGCAACGTTATCCTCGATGTATAAGGTCAACTACTGGAATGAGGCTCCCAGGATTGTCATATCTCGCCTTGATAGGCCGGCCTTTGTGTTTGCAATTGACGAGGCATCTGACGGTAAACCTTGGTATTTCGACATACAGAATTTCCTGAAGAATAAGGAATATCCGGCCGGGGCATCCAGTCGTGATCAGAAGACTCTAAGGAGATTAGCAGGCAACTTCTATCTGAATCCCGATGGCGTTTTGTATAGAAGGAACCACGATTTGGTACTCCTCCGGTGTGTAGATGAGAAGGAGGCCAATTTACTCATGGAAGAGGTCCATGAAGGAACTTTTGGTACACATGCTGGTGGGCATGCTATGACTCGAAAGTTGTTGCGGACAGGGTATTATTGGTTAACGATGGAAACAGACTGTTTCAAGTTCGCCAAGCGGTGTCACAAGTGTCAGATCTATGCTGATAAGATCCATGTGCCACCCAGTCCACTGAATGTTATGGCTTCTCCGTGGCCTTTCTCCATGTGGGGAATTGATATGATCAGCAAGATTGAGCCTACTGCTTCTAATGGGCATCGCTTCATCCTAGTCGCGATCGATTACTTCACCAAGTGGGTGGAAGCAGCATCTTACGCCAATGTGACGAAACAGGTGGTGGCTAGATTTATCAAGAGGGATATAATTTGCAGATACGGTATTCCTGAACGGATCATTACTGATAATGGTTCGAATCTGAACAATAAGATGATGAGGGATCTTTGTCGGGAGTTTAAGATCGAGCATCATAATTCATCTCCGTACAGACCCAAGATGAATGGCGCTGTTGAAGCGGCCAACAAGAACATAAAGAAGATTGTTCAGAAGATGGTGGTAACGTATAAAGATTGGCATGAGATGTTGCCGTTTGCTTTGCACGGTTATCGCACGACGGTGCATACATCAACCAGGGCAACACCATTCTCATTAGTGTATGGCATGGAGGCAGTCCTGTCGTTGGAGGTTGAAATACCATCTTTGAGGGTTTTGCTTGATGTTCAGCTTGACGAAGCAGAATGGGTGAGAAACAGATTGAATCAACTGAGTTTGATAGACGAGAAGAGACTGACATCCATTGCACATGGTAGGCTGTATCAGAGCCGGATGAAGAAAGCATTCGACAAGAAGATTCGACCTCGAAGCTTTCAGACGGGCGATCTTGTGTTGAAAAAGATTCTCCCACCGCAATCGGATCACAGGGGCAAATGGACTCCTAATTATGAAGGTCCATACGTCGTGAGAAAGGTCTTCTCCGGAGGAGCCTTATTGTTATCCACCATGGATGGTGAAGACTTTTCGTCCCCTGTGAACTCGGACGCAGTTAAAAAATACTTTGCTTGAAAATTGACCCGCTGGACAGTAAAAAGAGAGTCCAGGCAAAAATGGGGCATCCTGGCGAACCAAAAACAGAGATTCTGGGTTCGATCCCCAGCAGAGTCGCCAGTTGTCGCTACTGCGAAAATCGGCGCTGGCAATACAGAAGAGTCGCCACCGTGCGTTATTTATCCCAAGGAGGGAAAGGAACCGCTCGAAGTAAACCTAACGCAAAGACGGGAAAAGGTATGGTCATCGCAACCAAAACCTGGATTCGGGAGTCGGTTACGCAAGGGGAAGGTATTAGCACCCCTCACGTCCATCGTACTCGATGGGATCCACGCTTGTTTGTTTGGACGTATTACACTTATATCTAAACTAAAGGATGAGGTCTGAAAAGAAAAGAAAACATGACTCGGCAAAGCATCGTACTTTATCCCTACGTATTCCCGTCTGGAACGAGAAATCAGAGTCAACGTAGTTCGCCTAACTACGGGTGAAGGATGGGTGAAGGTTGCTCGCTAGGATATCGCATCCTATGCCTACGTACTTCCACACTGCATGGAAGATCAGAGCAAACGTAGTTCGGGCTACGCACGACACAAGCTGTTCAAGTGTATTTTATGAAAAATATCACCTTAAACAAGGGTTTTCTTATTGCAAAAAGGTTGATGTTTGTTCAAATCTTTTGACGGAAGAAATAAATTGATTTTGCTATAACCTTTATTAATGTTTTTCTGTTGTTTTGAAGAAAGAAGAGATGACACTCTACAAATCCTAGGGTTAAAAAGGGAATAAAATCTACCCTAATGTTATCATACATGGGTTAGCTCCTAATGTCTATCACATCCTCCCTTAAACAAGGAAGAATGGAAGTCCTACGGGAAAGGAAAACGAAAGGAAGAAACGGAAATACAAGTAATAACCGCATACAAGTGAACATGAATATAGCAATGGTAAATACAATGCAAAGGAGGGAGGACGGTCCGTCTCAACCTCAAGCCCATCCATGGATGGAATAAGAAAATATCAAGTGATCATATGCAAAGAATCGAGTGAAAACTCCGAATGAAACGCGTAATCCACTATTTGGAATCGCAACGTGCTATCATGCAAACAAGTCGATAATTGGGCAAGCTACACATACAAATAACAGCCACCTAAGGGGTCTTCAAATACCTCTAACCTATCTATAATAAGAAATATAAACCACGGCGTTCACCACGCAAACACAAATCGGCCGTTGGAGCCTTAACAAAAATAAAGTCCGTTCGGAAGTCCAAATTACAAGTTCGAATACAAAACATAAAAAAAATAGAAAAAGGTGCTAAAAAAAACAAATAAAAATCTCCCATTACCTACATCAATCCACAAACCAGGGGTGAGAGATACCATAAAAATATCCACAATGAAATGGTCAAACAAGATGAAAACAATGCAAGATATCTCATGTATACCAAAGGAAAGATTAAAATGGAGCATGTTAAAGAAAGCATCCAAAACCAATTAAAATGGTACAATAAAATTCCCACAAAAATACATCACAATACCTCATCATGTGTAGAATACCCCTGCAAAAGGATTGACGTTTAAACAATGTTTTGATACATCAAACAAAATTCACAAAATGAGAGCACCAGCATTTGATAATTTTTGACAACTAAAATGTGAAAAAATCTAATAAAATGACGAAAAATGGAAAAAATATGGTTCCAATTCTGTAAAATTCCAGACATCTTGAAGATTACGCAGAAAAAAATGAGGATCAAAAAGACTAATTTTCCTATTTCTTATGATTATTTGAAGTCAGCATATAAAACAGAAAAAAATAAAAGAAAAAGAATATGAAATAAGAAATATGGTAAATGGTTAAATCAAGGCAGAAAAAAATAAATTGGCACAGGTGGGTATCGAACCCAGGCGCGCGCGGTCAGCTGCGAAGTGAAAAACGACATCGTTTTGCTGCTGATGATGTGGCGCGTTAATGAGCCTCTGATCGGAGGACTTGGTCAAGCGATCGAACGGCTGCTGCGTTTCTTCTCCAAATTGAAAATTTTCAGCATATGAATAGTAACCCGTAGACACTATTCACATGGATTTTTGGCTACTTTGAAGCACCATAACTTCATCAATAATTATCCGTTTCGCATAAAATTTTAGTCAAACTTGAAGGAAAAAAATCAAGGAATCCAAATATGGTCTTAGATTTTCTTGAAACTCTCTCTAACTCCCAAAACGTGGCACCTCAAGAAAAACTCAAGAACCAAAAATTGTCATGAAACTCTCCCCACACTATCCAGAATCCAATGCCATGTTATGGTGAATGAAATGATGTAAAAAAAACAATGGAAAGAAGGATTAATATTGTGTAATCTTGAATTACCTAAACCTCCAAAAAGTGACTTCTATGGCCTTCCACAACCTCCAAAGCTTCAAGAAACTTGTATGGAATCACTCACCAATATTTTCCAGAAATGATTTGATCAATAGAAGTGCTTGAAATGGTGGAGAACATAATTTTGGAATTTTTCATGGAGCTTCCTTAATGGACATGTAGAACACTTTCTTGCACCAAAAGTTTTGTCAAAAAAAATGAGGAAGAAAGTATGTGAATGGTATGGAATTAATTGTGATAATAGAATGGGAAAAAAATGGAGAGAAAGAAAGATATGAAATTTTAATATTCAAAGGGTGGCAAAATGTGAAGAAAAATGGAAGGAAGAAAAAATGTGTAAGAAACTTTGAAATCCTCACTTTTCACTTTCTATCTTCACCAACCTCTTCTCTTAATGATCTCAACTCAATATATAGGAGAGGATGGAAAGATCTAGAGGCTTCTAGCTCAATCTAAGATGCTTCTAGAAACTTCAAGAATTTCTCATGATATGGTATTTTGGAATCTCATGATATCTCACCTTAGTCTCTTTGCAACCCCTTGAAAATCTCATGACATGAGTTATTGAGGAGTGTATGATGCTTACCAAGCTAATCCCTTGCCTTGTGTTAAGTTTCACATAGTTGCCTTATTATGCAAGTAATGGATTTACAAAGCAACTCCATTTTTAAAGCCCTATCTCAAAATTGTGGCTGAACCAATGTCTTTAAAATATTCCTTAGACTCAATTTGATATATTACATGACCCATTTTGGATTTATAGATTGCCCAAACCAATTTTCAATTTGAACTTTTTCAACTTATGTCCATTTTTTAAGTCATTTTCACCAACTTTGGTCAATTCTTGCTACAAGCTTTTCCAACATGCCATGACCTCTTTTCTACACTTAAAATTCCATTTTGAGCAACTTTGATGTTGTGAATTTTTTCATTTGAAGCTTCCTTGTATGAGTTTTAGGCATAGGCTAAGAATGACCTATAATTCCACTTTCCCAAAATACCCCTGACTTGCAAAAACTATAACTTGAGCTTCACATATCAGATGAAGGCATACCATACCTTTTTGGAAAGGGGAGATCATGAGGAACAACTCTTATGTTTGCCAAGAATTCATTTGAAACTTACTTCAGAGGAAAAAGTTGCACGGAAGTTGATCGATTTTCACTGATAAATTTCAGACGTCTCCGATGACCCGTAATTTGTAAAATTCATAACTTGAGTTCTGTAAATCCGCTCAAGGACTTCTAGTACTAAAATTAAAGGTATTGAGACCCTCTACAGCTTCATGAGCTCTATCCATATTCCATACCCAAGATCCAGGCTTCACAAACCTCCGGTGATCTTTAAAATGCTCCCCAGTTAGGAAATGAACTTCGAACAAGCGCTTGAACTTCTCAGGAATTCAGCCTCCTGACTAATGGTCTTGATGACTTCTCAAGCTTGCATAAACCTCTGGCTAGGCTCTTTTTTTTGATATATATCTCACTTGATCCCCTGCTAAATGCTAATGTAATGATATGCAAATGCTAGAACTATGCTATGCTAATGTAGTGAAACATAAACCTAGGTTAGAAAAAGGTTGGGAAAATTTTGGGGTGCAACAGCTGCCCCTATTCAAGCGGCTTGGACCCGACTGGATAAAGAGCGCGCAGCCTTCAGACATTCGAGGTACGAGACGGTTGAATACGAAAGAACCCGGAAATTTGCCAACCGCAAAGATTAAATTGCGTACGACTACTGCTTGGGGAAAACCCTTCAGGGAAATGACTTCTGTTGTCACGGCAACAACTAACCACTCCTCTGTCAATCTGTTTTTGTAAAATAATCTGATATTGTCTGCAGACCGCTCTATTCCGAAGAAATGGGCATACACCAAACAACGAGAAATTGTTGATATCACTTATCAATCTCTGTTGATCTCACTTATCAACCAAGCACACGCTAACCAGCGGGAGAAATTGACTTCACTTGTCATGTTGACTTCACTTATCATGTTGATTTCACCGATCAACCCTTCGTTTCCTGAAGAAACGAGAAAAAACGCTTAACCAAGCGGGAAGATGTTGATCTCACTTATTAACTTCCGTTCGTACCTGAACGAGCATCCACTACACTGCGGGAAAATGTTGATTTCTCTTACCAACCTTCCATTCGTACCTGAACGAGCATCCACTAAACTGCGGGAAAATGTTGATTTCTCTTACCAACCTTCCATTCGTACCTGAACGAGCATCCACTAAACTGCGGGAAAATGTTGATTTCTCTTACCAACCTTCCATTCGTACCTGAACGAGCATCCACGAAACTGCGGGAAAATGTTGATTTCTCTTACCAACCTTCCATTCGTACCTGAACGAGCATCCACTAAACTGCGGGAAAATGTTGATTTCTCTTACCAACCTTCCATTCGTACCTGAACGAGCATCCACTAAACTGCGGGAAAATGTTGATTTCACTTACCAACCTTCCATTCGTACCTGAACGAGCATCTACTAAACTGCGGGAACATGTTGATTTCACTTACCAACCTTCCGTTCGTACCTGAACGAGCATCCACTAAACTGCGGGAACATGTTGATTTCACTTACCAACCTTCCGTTCATACCTGAACGAGCATCCACTAAACTGCGGGAACATGTTGATTTCACTTACCAACCTTCCATTCATACCTGAACGAGCATCCACTAAACTGCGGGAACATGTTGATTTCACTTACCAACCTTCCGTTCGTACCTGAACGAGCATCCACTAAACTGCGGGAACATGTTGATTTCTCTTACCAACCTTCCATTCGTATCTGAACGAGCATCCGTTAAACTGCGGGAAAATGTTGATTTCACTTACCAACCTTCCGTTCGTACCTGAACGAGCATCCACTAAACTGCGGGAACATGTTGATTTCACTTACCAACCTTCTGTTCATACCTGAACGAGCATTCGCTAAACTGCGGGAAAATGTTGATTTCACTTACCAACCTTCCGTTCGTACCTGAACGAGCATCCTGCGGGGACACGAGAAACTTAACCAAGCAACTCTGAGAGGACAATTCTGACGACTGCCGTCAAACACCTGCTGGGGAAATTGGGAACTTAACCAAGCACCCTGACGAGAATAACCTTGTTGAAAAATAAGAGGAATTTAACCAACCAACTCCTGTGGCGAATACCCTGCTGGGGACTATGAGGGACTTAAACCCAGTAACTCATTGAAGTAACACCCTGCTGGAGAACATAACTCTGTTGGGGGAACTACGGGTAACCACCCAAAAATCTGCGTTACCATCTTCTAATGCTGACACCACAGTATCCCGAGAAAGACTCAGCTGGGGAAGAAGGTGCTTGACCAAGCAAACTCTGCTAGGGGAATATGACATGACGAACACGATCACTGCGTGCCTGGCACAACAACCCTCTGTAACAAGATGAACACGATCACTGCGTATTCTACACCACAACCCTCTCGACAGGAGGAAACCCGATCACTGCGCGTCTTGGCGTTGCAAACAAAACCACGTATAGGACGAATACGATCACTGCGTATCTCTTCCAAAAAAAACCCCATAACATAACGATGACCACGATCACTGCGTGCCCTGTGCCACAACTCTCTTGACAGGAGAAAACACGATCACTGCGCGTCTGTGCCGCAAACAAACATACGGGACGAATACGATCACTGCGTACCTCTTCCGCGAAAACCCCACAATATAACGATGACCACGATCACTGCGGGCCCTGCGCCACAACTCTCTTGACAGGATAAAACACGATCACTGCGCGCCTTGTGCCACAAACCAACCATACGGGATGAATACGATCACTGCGTACCTCTTCCGCGAAAACCCCACAACATAACGATGACCCCGATCACTGCGTGCCCTGCGCCACAACTCTCTTGACAGGAGAAAACACGATCACTGCGCGTCTGTGCCGCAAACACAACATACACATCTCTGCAAACCACAATCTCACTTATCGACAGAGAAGATACCTGATGCTGGACGGGTAATCAACCCTGCTTATGCTTCCAAATGCACATGTTTGATAATGCCGTAATGCTTCCATACTGCATGAAATGCTACGTATTCGTGTAAAATGCAAGTGCTTATGATGCATGCTTATGCAAAGAGTTACTTCAGCAAAATAAATGCTGAAGACAAACTGGATCCGCTGGGGATGATCGGATATCACAGAATTATTCCAGCAAAATAAATGCTGGAAGAGTGAAATCAACTCCGCTGAGGAAGAACATATGTGCCGAGTATGATTGACCTTCTCTGGGGATAGCTTACCCGTGCCAATGAAAATCGGGCTTTTGCTGGGAAAAACGGACGGAGTCTTCCTGCGTACTAATGAAGATTGGATTTTGAAACTGATGTGCCAACATGGACGGGCCTCACAGTGATCGCCAATAAGAATTGGACTTTTAGGCTATCTGCGATGGGTCAGGTACAACTGACGCTGAACAACATTCTGTCTGAATTCACAGTCCCTGGTCGACGGATCAGAAGATAGTAACATGACTTCCCGACATTCGTCTAACACCTTAAGATTGACTAAATCTGCTCGAATAGCTCTGAGTAGCTCTGATGATACGGAGAAGAACAATTCCTTCGCTTCTGATATGCCCCGGCCTGTGGGACCTCTGTGGGGATAGTCCTCAAAAGGGAATCTGAACATTTGTACCCCGTTGGTCTGATATGAACTGCCCCAGCATTCTAAACTTCGGAGAAATACTTCACACCAAATGCCCCTCGAGTAAAGAATAACTTCTGCGCTCTTAAGATGGCCTGCCCCTGATTGCAATGACTTTGCCCCTGATTAGCTGATCCAGAGCAGTACCTCCAACTACGAGAGATTTACCGAATCTCGACCTGATTGCCCCAGAGTAACTGACTTTGAATGGCTGACCTGACTGGGGAGCACTTAATGGCTTGCCCCGGCTTGCGGAGCATTCGGGCGCTCTGCATTCTATCCTGACCATACTTTCCACTGTGGGAAACTTCCCTGCTATCAAGCGCTTACTCGCAAGTAAAACAAGTTGTTATGCATAAAAGATATAATAATGCAACGCATATGACAGTTTTGACATCCAATCTGTTCACCGGGAAAAGGAAAAACATTTCATGGCATGTAATGCACAAAACATTTGTCAAGGATATCAATATCAGTACCAACATGGCATGAGGAACCCTTTCAGGAGTCAGTTTCGACGCGATCTTTACCGAAGTATGCTCTCAAAACAAACCTGCTTCAATTAGGACTTTTGAAGGTTGTAACGTGGTCGGGTTCACGGTTTTGAAGGAAAGGATAAAGGCTCAAAGTTTATTTTAACCCACCCATTCTCCTTGATGTTCTCCGATCCTATGTTCAGCTAATTCGACCTTAGCACTCACCTCTCAGAGGCTGAAAGATAGGAGCGATAGTTCGAGAAACTATGATTGTTGGGAGTGACAGCCACTCACCTTCCGTCTTTGACACTTGAGGTTACACGACTCGTATTTCATTTGAGGATTCTTCCATCCTTTCATCTTTTTTCTTTTCATATCCCTAACTTTTGCCTGGACTGACTCTTTTGAGTTCTTTTGGTTTTTTGAGTCCAGCGGGATGCCCTCATTTTTGCCTAAGTCAATTGTTTTCTTTTCTTGACTTAGCGGACTTTTGATTTTTTTCTCTTTTTTCTTTCGAACAAGTCGTGTGACGCTGGTTGTCTGACTCTTTGGGGAATGATGTGATTGTTTCACTCCTAATGCTGAACCATTGTGGTTTCTTAGGCACGACCTCTAGAGGTGTGATTGATCCTCGAACGGACACTCCTTTTGCAACTTGAACGCTCAGTCAAATTAGCTAACACCTACCCTACCCCAGGTTAAGATTGAGGGTTTTTCATTCGCATAAAGAAACTCCTACTACAAGGCTCAAAAGGGTAGACAAGGGATTATCTTCCTTATATCTCCGGTGTTTAGGGATTTGAAACAATGCCTGTACATCATCAGCAGGTTTTATTTCAAAAGCATACAATCGGAAGTTGCATGTCGTTCATTTTCGTCATCCTCCCCAGATTCTTCTTAACCAAGCATGGGACGTTTGTAAAAAACAATTAGTGAACACGAATGGATTTAATCAAAACATGTATATTTATTTCATTATCATCAATTGAATGCAAACAACAAGTTTTACGAACAAGATTGCAATTTAAACATGAAAGAAACTACAAACGTAAAGAAATGACAAGATGAAACAAAGAAAAATGCCAGCTTCCGAGAACCGGGCTTTCGCATCTGTCCTGTTGCTGAACCAGCTATCTTCACAATCAGTTATTAGAGGCAGCCTGCCACTGTTCTGATCTACTTTTAACGGCCCACCCGAACTATAGAACTCCTCTTTGTCCACCATACTCCATCCTATTCATGGTTTGGCATTGGTTGTTGTGTAATATTGGGCCCTTCCGTACCAAAATTAATAGCAGTGCTATCAAGCAAATCTTGCACTTTATGCTTGAAAGCATGGCAGTTTTCGATATTATGACCGGGTGCCCCAAAGTGGAATTCACAATGCTCATTAGCGTTATAACTGGGTGGGGGTATCCCTGTCGGAGGAGCCATCGTTCTTTTCTCGACCAACTGTAACCGTAACAAATTCTGAAGAAGCTCAGCGTACGATACTGGCGGCGGATCAAATACCCTTTTCGGCTTCCCGTTCTGAATTCTTCGCTGAGCCGGATGTTGTTGCCCCTGCTGCTGCGGCTGTTGCTGATGTTGCGCGGGGATTGTCACACTTGCAACTTGTTGCGGTTGGTATTGCCTCCATCCCCTATTTCTTCCCCGAGAGCTACATACCGAATTGGCATCTTCCTGTTTTCTACTCCCGAAAGCTTTCTTATTGCTTCCAGCTGAAGCAGACTCTCCCGCTTGAATCTTACCGATTTTTATCCCGTTTTCTATACGCTCCCCCATCAGGATCAACTTGGAGAAGGTACTCATTGAGAAGTTGAGCAGCCAGTCATAGTACATTCCTGAGAATGTCCCTACAAACAAGTCCATCATTTCACGCTCCACCATAGGAGGTTGTACTCTGGCAGCCAAATCACGCCATCTCTGGGCGTATTCTTTGAAGCTTTCTCTGGGCTTCTGAGAGAGGCTTTGCAGCTGAACCCGGTTAGGGGCGAGATCGTTGTTGTATTGGTAATGCTTCACGAAAGCTTCCGCTAGCTCTTTCCAGCTTTTTATCTGTGTTGGCTCTAGGCTCATATACCATTCCAGCGACGACCCTGACAAGCTGTCCTGGAAGAAATGCATGAGCATCTTTTCGTCGTCTGAATACACGGACATCCTCCTGTAAAATGAACGAACATGTACCCTCGGGCACGTGTCCCCATTATATTTATCAAAAGATGGCGCTTTGAATTTCAGAGGTACCCTCAGCCCTGGTACCAATCCCATATTGGACATATCCAGCCCCACAGCATTCTGGCTAGCCAAACCATTTACCTTCTCTTCTAGCAATCTCATCCGATGGTTGTCATCCCTAGCCCTTTCATAACCCTCGTTCTGACCAGAGAACACATCCTCCTGACGATCCTCCCAGCAAGGTACTGCATCGTATCCAACATAATCTGCATCACGACCCGGACCCGTTTGGAAGTACCTGGGGTCATACCTCAGATTGCCCATCTCTTAAGCGTTGTATGCACCAGTTCCGTATCCAAGATTACCATAACCATAGCCACCAAACCCAGCCTTGGCGCCAACAGAGCTGCCATACCCCATGTTCACACCATTGAAGCCCTGGTTACCATTGATACCATTCATTCCGACATTCTCAACGCCCCCATTAAAATCCTGGTTAACATTACCCACAAATACCCCAGCAGTATCTGTATTGGCATTCATATTACCGGCGTTCCCACCTCCACCTACAGGACCAGTTTCTCCAGCATTCAAACCGGTTACGGGAATAGCATCAGCACTTTGACGATTCTCAACTCGGGGTGAAGCAGCAATATTCCCACCATGCGGTGTCCCGTTGTTTTCAGCCCGTGCGACTATCGGTTGAACCAAATTCTGCAGCTGCTCTTGTCCCTTGGCGATGGTCTCCATGGTTTGCATGAGCAGGGCCATCCTGTCACGCATCTCCTGCATTTCACTCTGCACGTTGTCCATGATCTTTTTCTGATTAGTCCTTGTGGAATAACGATGGATTCGTTGATCTACAATCCTGAAAGTACCTGAAATGGATGTAGGAGATAAGATACACGGATCACAAACCTGTAATGCAAATATGAGTATGTATGCAAAATGCAATATGTGCCTGTGCATTGGGGAATATTACTCCCCCCATTCTAGTGCTAATACATTTGATACAGGGCAGCGCCGTGACAGTGCGGTGACGAAAGTTGCAAGAAGTTGAAATTCAATCACAAAAGAGAAAACAACTCATATATTGAACAGGCCTTCAAAGGCAAAAGTATAACACCAATGTACCACAAGACGAACAACAGCATGACCTCAACCCACAAGCCGGGTGATGGTCAGCATACAATAAAGCATGAACAAATCAGGTATGCCCATAATCCCTATACTCCCCTAACAGCTTCTTTGTCTTGGGATGATCAGGCTGAACAAGCAATCCCTCTATGAGTAGACTCCTCTGCTTAAGAACTCGCCGCAAGTCGTCGATGGACTCTTCCCATGTGCCTTCACCAAAGCACTCATCTAGCTTCCTCTTCTGGGATCGAGCTTCCTTTCTGCGGGCATCAACTTGCTTCAGTGCATCTTGAAGAGCATATCTAGTCATGACTTCTTCTTCATGCTGCCTCCTGGTGGCCTTCAATTGGTCCTGAAGATCGGAGATCCGTTGCTTCAACTTATCCTCCCGTTCCTTGTTGTTAGTAAGAGTGGCATTCCACGTCTTATTGAATGAAGCGATCTCTCGGTAAGCGATGTCCAACGACTTCTTCTTAGCTTCCATCATGTCATGAGAGCTCTTAAAGTCTTGTCCCAGGCGTTCCCGCTTCTGCTTTCCTTCAACCAACTTAGTCTTCAACAAGGTTACCATCTCAGTTTTTTGTTGAAGGGAGTACGCAGCTTCGTTCTTCTCACTTCGAATCTGGGCCAATTCCCTTTCTAGATCTTCATTAACCACCAATAAAGCTTCCTTTTCCTTCACCACTTGCTCATAAACCTCAATGGGAACAGTCGTGGGTTCCTCTACAGGAATAGGAACAGAAGATGACACAAAAGGATAGGGCATCTGAATCTGCTTAATCCTTTCTCATATCCAGGCTTTGTACGGAGGATAAGCCTGACAGTCGTTCTTTCCCAACAATGGTTTTCCCCGCCTAGAGATGTGATTCCAAGCGTACTACAGCTTGGCCAATAAGTCTCCACTCAGGTCACCTGTGAAGTACAGAGATTCCTGTACCTCTTCTGCCTTCGGCGGGCTCTTCAATGCATATCCAAACTGACGAACAAGCAAAGAAGGATTGTAATTGATACATCCTTTCCTCCCAATTAAGGGCACATTTGGATATCCTGCACAACTAAAAATAATTTCGGAACCCAGCAAATTCCTATCAAACCAAACCATCTCCTCAGAAGTCAATCTCATAAGGCGCTCGGACCAATCAGCCTCATTTGCAAGCTCTACGAAAGGACCCTTCTTCGGTAAGTGTTTATCAAACCACATCTTCAGTAAAGGCACGCAACAATGAACACTCTTCCCTCGCCGGTTCTCATTCTTGTAATGGAGGGAATGGTAGAAATCCCCAATCAATGTCGGTACTGGATTGCCGGCAGCAAATAGATGAAGTGCGTCAAAGTCAACAAAGTCTAGGAGGCTTGGGAATAACACTATCCCATATATACACAAAGCCAACAAAGCGTTGAATACCACCCAGCAGCCACTCTTGGCATACTCTCGCGCCTTGCTAACCAGAAAGCTAAGAGTGAATCCAGGAATCCCGTACCAAGAAGTCACTAACAGCTCAGAAGCATCCATATGCAAAGCTACCGCTAAATCTCCCAGCAGAGTCGCCAGCTGTCGCTACTGCGAAAATCGGCGCTGACAGACAGAAGAGTCGCCACCGTGCGTTATTTATCCCAACGGAGGGAAAGGAAACGCTCGAAGTAAACCTCGCAAAAAAACGGGAAAGGTATGGTCATCGCAACCAAAACCTGGATTCGGGAGTCGGTTACGCAAGGGGAAGGTATTAGCACCCCTCACGTCCGTCGTACTCGACGGGATCCACGCTTGGTGTTTATACGGAAAAGGGTGCGTTTATCTATCTACGCTAGTGGTCGGTCTGAAAAGAAAAGAAAAGGACAGGACTCGACAGAACATACGGTGTTCTGGGCCTACGTACTCCCTCGTGCAATGGGAAAGTCAGAGTCAACGTAGTTCGACTACCTACGTCTAGACGGGGGGAGGGTTGCTCGCCAGGACATCGCGTCCTGTGCCTACGTACTTCCACACGGCATGGAAGATCAGAGAAAACGTAGTTCGACTACGCACGACACAAGCTGTTCAAGTGTTTTTTACGGGAAAATGCACCTTAACCAAGGGTTTTCACAGTCCAGGAGGACAAAAAGTTTTGATGTTTGTTCTAGTCTTTTAACGGAAGAAATGAATTCACTTTTGTTTTATCCTTTATTAAGTGTTTTTCTGTTGTTTTGAGAAAGGAAAGAGACACTCTAAAACTATGGTTGAAAAGGGGAATCTACCTACTGTTATCATGCCTGGTTAACCAACCTAATGTCTATCATAACTCCTCCACAGCAGAGAAGTTAGAGCTCCTAAGGGATCATGGCAACAACAATAAACAGCAACCAGGAATTACTGCAAAGTAAAGAAAAACTGGAAATATGCATGAATGCACCACCAAACAAGCAAGGCACAAAGGCCACAAACCACAGAGGCAAGGGAGCTCAGCTCTACCAAATACCAGCAAGCAAAGCCACTTAATAACAATCAAGCAGAAGGAGGACCACCTCAACTTCTCATGCACACAAAGCCTATTTCTAAGATGCACCTATCTCAGAAATATCTAGATGAACCCCTAAGTCTAATGCAGCACAGCACCACACAAGTCAAACAACACGAAGAGAAGGCTAACCAGCCTGGCAAACTCCTATTCAAAACTTAAGAAACTACCCCTGAGCAGGACCCCTAAACAAAACCCTAATCAAACCTCTGAATAAAGCCCCTAATCAAACCCCTAACTAAATCTCTAAGCAAAGCCCTAAAGCAAAAACCTACACAGGAGAAATCAATCCCAGTCTTCAGGCTTCAAGACAAGCTTACCAAAGAAAAGGAGCTAAGTAGGCAGACTCATAGTGCCTTCCTCAGGAAAGTACTAGGAGGCTTATACTCAGGACTTATATCCCATGTGGCTCAACAACTGTGATCGGTTTACATTCCTCTTCAGGAGAAACTAAACTCACATGAAGGCTCCAACATCATTGGATACTTGAGAAATCCTACCTGAACTAAGGGAACTAAATGAATAGACCCATAGTGCCTTCCTCAGGAAAGTACTAGGGGGCTTTCACTTAGGAATCATATCCCATGTGGCTCAACAACTGTGATCGGTTTACATTCCTCCTCAGGAGAAATTAAACTCACATGAAGGCTCCAACATCATTGGATACTTGAGAAATCCTACCCGAACTAAGGGAACTAAATGAATAGACCCATAGTGCCTTCCTCAGGAAAGTACTAGGGGGCTTCCACTTAGGAATCATATCCCATGTGGCTCAACAACTGTGATCGGTTTACATTCCTCCTCAGGAGAAATTAAACTCACATGAAGGCTCCAACATCATTGGATACTTGAGAAAGAGGTGAGAAGAAAGAATGAAAGGCATCCATAGTACCTTCCTCAGGAAAGTACCATGAATTTCCTACAAACTTCAGGATCTCAAACCTCACAAACAGAGAGCAAGCTCCTAGACTAGGACCTCAATACATGCATCCTTGCAAGCTCCATCAAGACTTCATCCAGCCTCCATCCTCAAGAATAAACCACAGGCCCTCAAACCCAAAGAAACTATCTCTGAAGTTCAACCACAGTTGAACTTCAAAGTCAGAAGCCCTCCAGACTTCTTCTATTCTCAAGCTCAAACAAAAATAACAGAACACCCTATAAAAATCTACCAAAAATCTAGGGGAAACCTACATGGCTCTATGATCCCAAGATCAAATCTCAAAGCCTAAGTCAACTTCTAAGGCTACTAAACAATCCCTAACATATGAACGGTCAAGGGTTAACCAACAAGTTATGAGGTCTCTATTCTCTAACCCTAAAACAACATCAATCAATCTCTAAAAAATCCACAAAAATCCTATGGGGAGCATGCATCAGTCTAGTATAACATACTAAAAAACCAAAGCAAAACTCAATACCAAATGGGAGAAATAAAATCAGCAAGGCAGACACGCCACAAACCAATTATTCAATATCAATTAAAATACAAAAATGCAATAAAAATGAAAATGCATGATCAATTCCATATTTTTGCATTATAAAATTCTAAATTGAATTATGAACCTACAGAAAAAAGAAGGGAATTATTTGAGTACTCCTACTATTTTTTATGAATTTTCTTCTAACATGATACAAAACAAGGAAATAACAAAGAAAATAAAAAGAAATAAAACAGGGGGGGTGCAACGAGTAACAACTCTAGTTACTCAGATTGGGCCCCAAACTGAGGGGGGGTCCGCGTAGCACTCTGGGCAAAGCCCAATCCAGAATCTATTCAGTTCTCACAAAGGGGGGGGGGGGATGACGAGCAAACGGGGGGTGAGCTTCAGCAAACTCACATTTGGGCTTAACCCAGCCCAAACCCTAATCCAAGTTATCAATTAACAAAACTAAACCTTCTTCCCCCAAAATCCCCATTCACTGTTCACCATCCTAACCCTAACACGCCGCTCCCCCCAACCTCTCTCCCCTCTGAAACTCCTCTCTAGAATCCTCAAACACACTCACTCAGATCAATCTCCAAAAACAAACAAACAATCACCAAGAAATCTAAATCTCAGCGAAACAACATCATCAAAGTCCATTCGATCAAGCAGAAGAACTAGCATCAAGCTTAAAGAATGCGTACCTGGAGATGAATCAAGAACAAGCTCGTGGATTTCTTGAAGATTCAAAGGAGATCGCCGCGCGAGAGAGAAGAAGATCTTGAGGTTCTCTAGAAATCTTTTGCTTGAGCGATCTGGAGAAGAAAGTGGAAGATCCTTCTGGAAAGCCTGAAGGTTGATTGAAGGCTTTGAAGGTGTTCCTCGAGAGTCTGGGAAATGACGAACGTTGCCGAGTGTTGATGGAGGTTGGATAAATTTCTGGGAAGATGATAGATGCTGATGATCTCTGATTATGGACGACGATCTGAGAAGAAAGATGAAGGAATGATGAATTTGGGGTTTCCGGCGATGTGGACGGAGGAGATCGGAGGGGATTGGAGGGGAAAACGATGAAGATCTTGAGAATCTGCAAATTTTGCAGATTCCGGCGAGCTGAGCGGCGGCCGGAGGGCGTTAGGGTGGCCGGAATTGGTTGTTAGGGCGTTTGCATGCCCGGCGGTAGGGGGCTCCGGCAGGGTTGACCGGTGGGGACAGGTGGCGAGGAGGAGAACTGCATGCGCTACACGTGGCCTGAGAGAGAGTCTGGAAAAAACGCGTGGCAGATTCTGGGAGTGGAGTGAGAATGAGGTGTCAGTGTGTGGGGGCCTCCATTGATGAACGCGTGGCCACTTATATACTTGACATGTGGCGTTTCTGGACAAAAACTGAACAAAAACTGGACTGAAAAGAAATTTGGGCCTCCAACCTGCACTGGGCCCAGACGAAAATGGCTCTGATAAAACTGAATTAAAAATGAACCAACCCAATTACACTAATTAAATCTTTAAACCTAATTAACTAATGATTAAACTACAATTAACTCTAACCAAAATTAAACTGCAATTAAATCTAAATGAAAAACTAAACTATCCTAATTAATTCTAACAAATTCAATTAAAATCTAACTAATATTAAACTCTAATTAAACTAATTAAATCCTAATTAAATTTAAAAGATGATTAAAATCCTAATTAATCTCCAATAAAAGAGAATTATCTAAAAATTCTAATAATCCTAATTAACTCTAATAAGGGAAATTAATATCTAGTTAACTTCTAAAAGACTATTAACTAATAAAAATGAAAAACTTTAATGATTTTTATTTAACAGTCTATTAAAATCCTATTTAACTAATAAAAGAAAACTCTATTATACCCTATTAAAACCATGAAAACTATATTAAACCTAAAAGAAATTAATACCTATATTAAAACCTAATATTCTAAAATCTATTAAAACAATTTAAAAAATCTAAAAAAGGTTTAAATCTATTAAAACAAATTAAAAAAAAATCTAATTTATATCCTAAAATCTATAAAGCCTATTTAAAATATAAAAAATCTATTAAATCCTAAAAAAAATGCAAACAGAGGCAAATAACCAACATAAAAGAGCGTGCGAGACCAGATCGACGCAAACAATAAACCCCGGGCATCAGAATATCCCAAAAACCACCATGCAAGCTGAAAACACCGAGAAGCGCACAATTTCCCGGAAATAAAACCCTGATTATCTAGACTGGATCTGACATATCCGGTAAATGAAAACCAAGCTGTAACCCTGACATCCTCTGTCTGTACACAAGTGTCATGCATCTG
Source organism: Lathyrus sativus (assembly GCA_963859935.3). Classification (NCBI taxonomy): domain Eukaryota; kingdom Viridiplantae; phylum Streptophyta; class Magnoliopsida; order Fabales; family Fabaceae; genus Lathyrus; species Lathyrus sativus. The sequence goes on along the minus strand of OZ012735.1, from coordinate 860,419,345 downwards.
ATATGCGAATATGAATTTAAACTACGGATCAGATAGGCGAACCGGTTGGTCAAATTTTAGAGTGCAACAGCTGCCCCTATTCAAGCGGCTTGGACCTGAATGGGTGAAGAGCGCTCAGCCTTCCCACATTCGAAGGTAAATGACGGTTGAATACCAATGAAACCCTGAAATTTGCCAACCGCAAAAATGAATTGCGCACACCACTGCTTGGGGAGAATTAACCAGGGAACTGATTTTTGTTGCCACAGCGACAACTAAACACCATCCATCAACCTGCTTATGAAATAATCTGATATTGTCCGTAGACCATCCCATTCCGAAGAAGAGAGCATACACTGATTAGTGAGCAAAATTGTTGACCTCTCTTATCAACCTTCCGCATCCGAAGAAACGAGCAAACGCTTAACCAAACGAGACAATGCTGATTTCACTTATCAACCTTTCGTTCGCACCTGAACGAGCAAACGCTTAACCAAACGAGACAATGCTGATTTCACTTATCAACCTTTCGTATCCTGAAGAAACGAGCAAACGCTTAACCAAACGAGACAATGCTGATTTCACTTATCAACCTTTCGTTCGCACCTGAACGAGCATCCACTAATCGGAGAGAAAATGTTGATTTCACTTACCAACCTTCCGTTCGTACCTGAACGAGCATCCTGCGGGGACACGAGAAACTTAACCAAGCCACTCTGAGAGGACAAATCTGACGACTGCCGTCAAACACCTGTTGGGAAAATTGGGAACTTAACCCTAGTAACTCATTGAAGTAACACCCTGCTGGAGAACATAACTCTGCTGGGGAAACTACGGGTAACCACCCAAAAATCTGCATTACTATCTTCCAATGCTGACACCACAGCATCCTGAAAAAGACTCATTTGGGGGGAAAAATGCTTGACCTAGCAAACTCTGCTAGGGGAATATAACATGACGAACACGATCACTGCGTGCCTGGCACAACCACCCTCTGTAACAAGATGAACACGATTACTGCGCGTCTTGGCGTTGCGAACAAAACATTCAGGACGAATACGATCACTGCGTACTCTACCACAATCCTCTTGACAGGAGGAAACACGATCACTGCGCGTCTTGGCGTTGCAAACAAAACATACGGGATGAATACGATCACTGCGTACTTTACACCACAATCCTCTTGACAGGAGGAAACACGATCACTGCGCGTTCTGTGCCGCAATCAAAACATACAAGACGAATACGATCACTGCGTACTCTACCGCAAATCCCCACAATATAACGATGACCACGATCACTGCGTGCCCTGCGCCACAACCCTCTTGACCGGAGGAAACACGATCACTGCGCGTTCTGTGCCGCAAACCAAACATACACATCTCTGCAAACCACGATCTCACTTATCGACAGAGAAAATACCTGAGGCTGGACGGGTAATCAATCCTGCTTATGCCTCCAAATGCACATGTTTGATGATGCCGTACTGCTTCCATACTACATGGAAATGCTACGTATCTGTGTAAAATGCAAATGCTTATGATGCATGCTTATGCGAAGGAGTTACTTCAGCAAAATAAATGCTGAAGACAAACTGGATCCGCTGGGGGTGACCGGAATACCACCGATACGCTTCCAACAAAATAAATGTTGGAAAGATGAACTAGCTCCGTTGGGGATGACCATCCTGCGGGGAAAGTAGCTCACAAACTCAAAACTTCAAACTCTGCTGAAGATGATCGTCCTGACGAGGAAGGATCAACCTGTTGGGGAAAGAGAAAAGAAATCCTGGAAACTGCTTTCAAAAAGGTATCAATACTCTGATTACGCCTTGTGGGGATACTTCATCCTGCTATCACTGAGCTGGGGATTAACCGGTGTGCTCTGATTCGCACTACACAGGAAACTCTTTGGGGAAGTTTAATCATATCCGTCTCGACCTTCGCTGGGGAGGACTCTGCTCTGCTTGATAAGCCAATTATGAACTACTGAAGATGCATTGATCTTTTCCTTTGACGCAATCTCCACTCTCCTGGGGAGACAACATTCAAATTTTGCCTGGGGCGACCTCACTGGGGAAAGGCACAACATTCATCCTCTGGAGAGGGTACTAGCCTGCCATGGATTATGGCGGGGAACTTTGCGAGCTTTTGAATACCTGCAAAAGTCAACAAGAAAACACAAGACAATCTATGCAAAGAGAAACATCTTGGTAATCACCCATGACAACCATTCAGGTAATTTCCGGTTTTAACAATCATTGGCCGAGGCCCACCTGTTTACACGCATGTAAGTTTATCAAAAACATCGGCGTTTTTTACAAACAAAACTGTAAAAGTTAAAACCAAAGTCACACACTACACTGAATAACACACTTTATTTATAACGGCCTGAGAATAGGCAAGATTTGTACATCAGATGCAACTCCTGAAAAGAGGTAGTCACGCATAAACAAAATGCAGAAATGTACAAAGATACAGAATAAAATTTGTACACATGTCGGCAACGTGTTACAGACGAACACCATGAACCGATCCTCCTATGACTCGCCGGACTCTGACGCTTTCTCGATCTCTGTCTTCGGAAGAGATTGCTTTGGATAATTGACCCCCAGATGCTCCCAAACCGCTGAACAATCAAACTTGGACCGCAGTCATTTGCTTCTTAGATCCCTAACTTTTGCGTGAATCGCCCTTTGCGGATTTTCGATTCACCGGGATACCCTTTTTTTGCCGAAGTCGCCCAGTGTAGGTTTTCAACTTCGCGGGTGTACATTTTTTCCATTTTATCCCTAACTTTTTCCCGAACCTTTTTATTCTGTTTTTGGTTCGCCATGATGCCCCATTTTTGCCTGGACTCTCTTTTTACTGTCCAGCGGGTCAATTTTCAAGCAAAGTATTTTTTAACTGCGTCCGAGTTCACAGGGGATGAAAAGTCTTCACCATCCATGGTGGATAACAATAAGGCTCCTCCGGAGAAGACCTTTCTCACGACGTATGGACCTTCATAATTAGGAGTCCATTTGCCCCTGTGATCCGATTGCGGTGGGAGAATCTTTTTCAGCACAAGATCGCCCGTCTGAAAGCTTCGAGGTCGAATCTTCTTGTCGAATGCTTTCTTCATCCGGCTCTGATACAGCCTACCATGTGCAATGGATGTCAGTCTCTTCTCGTCTATCAAACTCAGTTGATTCAATCTGTTTCTCACCCATTCTGCTTCGTCAAGCTGAACATCAAGCAAAACCCTCAAAGATGGTATTTCAACCTCCAACGGCAGGACTGCCTCCATGCCATACACTAATGAGAATGATGTTGCCCCGGTTGATGTACGCACCGTCGTGCGATAACCGTGCAAAGCAAACAGCAACATCTCATGCCAATCTTTATACGTTACCACCATCTTCTGAACAATCTTCTTTATGTTCTTGTTGGCCGCTTCAACAACGCCATTCATCTTGGGTCTGTACGAAGATGAATTATGATGCTCGATCTTAAACTCCCGACAAAGATCCCTCATCATCTTATTGTTCAGATTCGAACCATTATCAGTAATGATCCGTTCAGGAATATCGTATCTGCAAATTATATCCCTCTTGATAAATCTGGTCACCACCTGTTTCGTCACATTGGCGTAAGATGCTGCTTCCACCCACTTGGTGAAGTAATCGATCGCGACTAGGATGAAGCGATGCCCATTAGAAGCAGTAGGCTCAATCTTGCCGATCATATCAATTCCCCACATGGAGAAAGGCCACGGAGAAGCCATAACATTCAGTGGACTGGGTGGCACATGGATCTTATCAGCATAGATCTGGCACTTGTGACACCGCTTGGCGAACTTGAAACATTCTGTTTCCATCGTTAACCAATAATACCCTGCCCGCAACAACTTTCGAGTCATAGCATGCCCACCAGCATGTGTACCAAAAGTTCCTTCATGGACCTCTTCCATGAGTAAATTGGCCTCCTTCTCATCTACACACCGGAGGAGTACCAAATCGTGGTTCCTTCTATACAGAACGCCATCGGGATTCAGATAGAAGTTGCCTGCTAATCTCCTTAGAGTCTTCTGATCACGACTGGATGCCCCGGCCGGATATTCCTTATTCTTCAGGAAATTCTGTATGTCGAAATACCAAGGTTTACCGTCAGATGCCTCGTTAATTGCAAACACAAAGGCCGGCCTATCAAGGCGAGATATGACAATCCTGGGAGCCTCATTCCAGTAGTTGACCTTATACATCGAGGATAACGTTGCAAGGGCGTCTGCCATTTGATTCTCCGCCCGAGGTACATGATGAAACTCTACTTTATCAAAGAAAGGTAGCAACCTTCTCGCATAATTCATGTATGGTACCAGATTAGGTTGGCGTGTCTCCCACTCTCCCTTAATCTGATTCACAACCAATGCTGAATCCCCATATACGTCCAGATTCTTGATCCTCAGATTAATAGCCTCCTCTAACCCCATAATACAAGCTTCGTACTCGGCTTCATTATTCGTCACTGGAAAAGTCAATCTGGATGTGAACGGGATGTGCGACCCGTGGGGAGTTGTAATGATTGCCCCGATCCCGCTACCGTATAAATTGATAGCCCCGTCAAAAATCAATTGCCACTGGGAACTCCGCTCAGGACCTTCACCAGGCAACGACTCATCACAATCTTTAGCCTTCAAGTACATTATGTCCTCATCAGGAAACTCAAACTTCATAGGCTGATAATCCTCAATTGGCTGTTCGGCAAGATATTCGGACAAAACACTTCCCTTAATGGCCTTCTGGGAAACATACTGTATATCGTATTCTGTCAATACCATTTGCCACCTAGCAATCCTTCCAGATAGCACTTGCTTTTCAAACACATATTTGATCGAATCCATCTTCGATATCAGCATGGTTGTATGGTTTAGCATGTACTGTCTTAGACGTTTGGCAGCCCACGCCAATGCACAACACGTCTTTTCGAGCATAGAGTATCGAGATTCACAATCTGTGAACTTTTTACTCAATTAGTAAATTGCATGCTCTTTCCTTCCTGTCTCGTCATGTTGACCGAGAACACAACCCATACTGTTCTCAAGAACCGTCAGATACATAATTAGTGGTCGTCCCGCTACTGGGGGTACTAACACCGGAGGTTCCTGCAAGTATTCTTTTATCTTTTCAAATGCCCTTTGGCAATTGTCATTCCAGACCACCGCTTGATCTTTCTTTAACAGTTTGAATAAGGGTTCACACGTGGTCGTTAGGTGAGAGATGAACCTAGCAATGTAGTTCAACCTCCCTAAGAATCCACAGACTTCTTTTTCTGTTCTCGGTGCTGGCATCTCTTGTATTGCTTTTATTTTTGCAGGATCGACCTCGATTCCTTTCTTGCTCACAATGAACCCCAGTAGCTTCCCGGATCTCACTCCGAAGGTACATTTGTTCGGATTCAGCCTCAGCCTGAACTTCCTCAGCCTCTTGAACAACTTCAACAGATTAACCAGATGTTCTTCCTCCGTTTGAGACTTGGCAATCATGTCATCGACATACACCTCAATCTCTTTGTGCATCATGTCGTGAAAAAGCGTTGTCATAGCCCGCTGGTACGTTGCCCCAGCATTTTTCAAACCAAAGGGCATCACCTTATAATAGAAGGTTCCCCACGGGGTGATAAAGGTCGTTTTTTCCATATCCTCCGGAGCCATTTTGATCTGGTTGTACCCCGAAAATCCATCCATGAAGGAGAATACCGAAAACTGAGCTGTGTTGTCAACTAACACATCAATATGCGGCAGCGGGAAATCATCTTTCGGGCTCGCCTTGTTTAGATCCCTATAATCAACACACATTCGAACCTTTCCCTCTTTCTTTGGCACAGGCACGATATTAGCGACCCAAGTGGGATAAGTGGTGACAGCCAGGAATCCAGCATCCCATTGCTTCTGCACTTCTTCCTTTATCTTTACAGCCATATCGGGACGAGTCCTTCTAAGTTTCTGCTTCACAGGCGGGCAATCTTCCCTTAACGGCAGACGGTGAACAACCATATCAGTATCCAAACCTGGCATGTCCTCGTAAGACCAAGCAAATATATCATTGTATTCACGCAGCATCTCGATAAGCTCTTGCTTGATGTCAACTTGCAACGCGGCCCCTATACGGATATTCCTGACGCATTCTTCAGACCCTAAGTTGACAATATCAATCTCTTCCTGGTGAGGCAGAATGACTCTCTCCTCTTGCTTCAACAACCGACTCAGCTCTTCTGGTAAGTCACTATCCTCGACAATCTCCTCCTCAGCTTAGAAGATCGGACGCTCGAAGTCTAAACGAGTCATAGGAAGTTTTTGGTCGATGTCATCTGAAAATTCATGACTCCTGCGAGGGAAACGGTTAAGTGCTTCAAAATGATATACAAGCAAAATGCATAACCACGCTGCCATTTTATTGAAAAATAAAAAACAGAAAGAAAGGGATCACAACATTTGAATGTAAAAAACGCCGTCATTTATTGATCATGCAAACATACAAGTAAACAGTGAGGCCCTAAGACAAGGTCAACGATGCCCCGGGCAAGGCATGTGATCATACAATGATTGAAAAAAACAACGCATTACTGTTTGGTGACTTGGATGACGTCCTGGATGGACCAGTTGCATAGGCTTTGCCCCAGCGTGCTGGGTCGAATCCATGCATCCATGTCGCAGTCGCTATCCACTTCCTCCGTATCAGACACAGCATTAATCCTTTCAAAGCTAACTCCTCTGGGCGTGAACACCACAGGTCCCTTGTACTTAGGTGCACTCTGCGAGGGAGATGGGCGGTACCCCAAGCCATACCTATCCTGCTTCACTGGGATGTCCAGAACCTGCCCCCACTTCTGAGTCTCTCCTGCTTGTACCAACGCCTTGGCTTCTTTATATGAGGAGACGGTCACCTCTTGCCCCTCGCTCTTCACCAGAACTTCTTCTTTAACCTTCACCCTTCGAACGCCTGACACAGCGTTTCATGAATCTCTCCATCTACCTCCACGTACTTGAAAGAAGACAAGTGACTGACTAGGATATCTTCTTCGCCACACACCGTCACAATACTCCCCTCAACCATATACTTCAGCTTCTGATGGAGCGTAGAAGTTACTGCCCCAGCGGCATGAATCCAAGGTCTCCCGATCAAACAGCTATACGCAGGCTGGATGTCCATGATGTAAAACACTCTATCAAATACCTCCGGACCTACCTGGATGGGTAACATTACTGACCCGAATACCGACCTCCTGGTTCCGTCAAAGGCCCTCACCACCAAATCACTAGGGGTGCACAACAACCCACGGGTATCCAATTTCAACAAGGCTTTCTTTGGTAACACATTCAACGAGGACCCAGTGTCTACCAGCACATGGGATAAAATAGTGCCCCGGCACTCGATAGAGATGTGCAAGGCATTATTGTGATCACGCCCTCTAGGCGTTAGGTCCAAATCTGTGAATCCCAGCCCATGCCCAGCGTTAACATGTGCCATAACTCCCTCCAGCTGATTAACTGAAATCTCTTGCGGCACGAAGGATGTCTCAAGTACCTTCAACAGGGCCTTTCTATGCGCCTCAGAACACAACAACAACGATAATATGGAGATCTTTGACGGGGTCTGCTGCAGGTGCTCTACAATCTTGTAATCACTTTTGCGGATCAACCTCATGAATTCTTCCACATCTTTGGTTATCGGTTCTTTCTCCTTACTCCCCGAAGATTCCCCCTCAACAACTTTGTTCTTGCCCCTGGCCAGCCTCTCTGCCTCGACCTCAGGTGAAGTAAAAATTCTCCCGCTCCGGGTTATACCACCTGCTCCCACTATGTTATATACGGACCCCGCTGGCGGATCATTCAAGTCAATCTTTTCCCCATTACAATACACTTCAGCACCATAACTCCACGGGACTGCCTTTGTGCTTTCATAAGGGACTGGCTTAGCCTTGGTAATAGTAAGGGTCGGCCTTTTTGATGATGCCGAAATCGTCACTGATTTGAACGGAATGGTGATCGTAGCAATCTCCCTGCGCTCTTCTTCAGATTCTGTCTCAACAGACTTCTCTCGCCCCACAGTCCTGTCAAACTGCAAAATTCCTTCATCAATCAAACTTTGAACTCCCCTCTTCAACTTCTCACAGCCCCCAGGTTGAATCAAACAGTCATCACACTCTTCACTGCAACCGGGATAGACACCTCCTTTCAATAAACGCTGCTTTACGTAACTCAAAGGGGTTTTCAGCTCGCTCACTTCCGAAACCAAGTCCAACTCATCATCTATCAGGATTGCATTGGCCCCAGCCCCACCATGCTTGGGCATTGGCTGTTGCGTAATATTGGGACTGTCCTTCCCGAAGTTAATAGCTGTACTATCAAGCAAATCCTGTACTTTATGCTTGAAAGCTAGGCAATTTTCAATATTGTGCCCCGATGCACCCGAATGGAAGTCACAATGCTCATTAACATCATACCCGACTGGTGGCTGGCCAGTTGGTGGTGCTAAGGTCCTCTTCTCGACTAGCTGCAATTTCAACAAAGTTTGAAGGAGTTCTGCATATGATACCGGCGGTACCTCGAATACTCTCCTCGGTCGTGGGTTCTGAAGTCTGCGCTGGTTATTATTAGGCTGCTGCTGAGCCTGCTGCTGCGGTTGTTGTCTCTGCTGCTGAGACGGCCCTGGAATGGTTACACTTGCAACTTGCGACTACTGATGCCAATTCTGACTTCTATTTCTCCGTCGAGCATTGTATACAGCATTGGTGTCACCCTGCCTTTTACCACCAAACGTCTTCTTATTACCCCCTGTAGAACTGGACTCACCCGCTTGAATCTTACTAATCTTTACCCCGTTTTCAATGCGCTCCCCCATCAAGATCAACTCAGAGAAAGTACTCATCGAAAAATTGAGCAACCGGTCATAGTACATTCCAGAAAAAGTTCCTATGAACATATCCATCATTTCGCGCTCCACCATCGGAGGGTGTACCCTAGCAGCTAGATCTCGCCATCTCTGGGCGTATTCCTTAAAGCTCTCGCTAGACTTTTGAGACATGCTCTGCAACTGGACTCGGTTAGGGGCGAGATCACTATTATATTGATAATGTCGAACAAAAGCCTCTGCCAGCTCTTTCCAACTCCTGATCTGAGTAGGCTCCAAGCTCATGTACCACTCCAGCGATGGCCCTGACAGGCTATCCTGGAAGAAGTGCATTAGCATCTTTTCATCCTCAGAATACGCAGACATACGCTTGTAAAACGCGCGTACATGCACCCTAGGGCATGTATCCCCTTTGTACTTATCAAATGACGGCGCTTTGAATTTCAGCGGGACCCTCAGCCCTGGGACTAGCCCCATATTTGACATATCCAGCCCAAGAGCATTCTGGCTGGCCAATCCGTTCACCTTCTCTTCTAGCAATCTCATCCGATGGTTGTCATCCCTAGCTCTTTCATAACCCTCGTTCTGACCAGAGAACACATCCTCTTGACGATCCTCCCAGCGAGGTACTGCATCGTATCCAACATAATCTGCATCACGGCTCGGACCTGTTTGGAAGTACCTGGGGTCATACCTCAGATTGCCCATCTCTTGAGCGTTGTATGCACCAGTTCCATATCCAAGATTACCATAACCATAGCCACCAAACCCAACCTTGGCACCATCAATGCTGCCATACCCCATGTTCGCACCATTGAAGCCCTGGTTACCATTATTACCATTCATTCCAACATTCTCAACGCCCCCATTGAAACCCTGGTTGACATTACCCACAAATACCCCAGCAGTATCTGCATTGACATTCATATTACCGGCGTTCCCACCTCCACCTACAGGACCAGTTTCTCCAGCATTCAAACCAGTTACGGGAATAGCATCGGTACTTTGACGATTCTCAATTCGGGGAGAAGCAACAATATTTTCACCATGCGGTGTCCCGTTGTTTTCAGCCCGTGCGACTATCGGTTGAACCAGATTCTGCAGCTGCTCTTGTCCTTTGGCGATGGTCTCCATGGTTTGCATGAGTAGGGCCATCCTGTCACGCATTTCTTGCATTTCACTCTGCACGTTGTCCATGATCTTCTTGTGATTAGTTCTGGTAGAGTAACGGTGGACCCGCTTTTCTGCAATCCTGAAAATACTTGGATATGGATGCAGAATGATAAGGAACATGGATCACAAACCTGTAATGCAATGTGATTTATGCAAACAATAATGCAAAAACGCTAACGTGCATGTGTGCGTTGGGGATATTTCCCCTCCAATTCCAGTGTCAAGGTGGCAAGACAAGAGAAACCATAAAGACAATATTTAGAAAAACCCTCATATATTGGAAAAACAGTCTCATCAAGGCGTTACACAACTATGTTCCCTACAACTGATATGATAAAGGAGGATCCCAACCAACATGCCTGGTGGTGATCTCGACACATAGAATACGAGAGAGAAATCAAGTGCGGGTACGGTCGCAGAAATCCTCGAACAACTTCTTCGTCTCTGGATGGTCCGGTCGATAAATCAAGCCTTCTATCAACTGATCCCTTTTCCTGACCGTTCCATGGATGTCTCTGACAAAATCTTCCCAAGCCTTATCCTGGGCACCATCCTCAGGTTTGGGCCTCTTGATGTCTGCTCTGCGCTGACAATCTTCCAGATTCTTCAAGGCATCAATCAGTTTGCGTTCGGCCTCGTATCGACGGCATGCTTCTTCTTCAAGCTCTTCAGTCTTCACTTTAACCTGTTCTCCCAACTGAGCAACCTGTGTCTGTAGCTCTTCTTCCCGTTCTTTGCGTTTGGCCATAGTGAGATCCCAGTGCTCTCTGGACTTAGCTAACTTCGTGTAGGCCCTTTCCAGCTCTTGTTTCTTGGTAGCCAATACACTGCTAACTGAGTCTACATCTAACTCCAGACGCTTCTTGGTTTCATTCAACTCCAATAAAGTAGTCTTCAGATGTTTCAAAGTTTCGGCCTGTTGCTTGGAAAAATATCCTGTTTCAATCTTTTCGTGACGAAGCTGGGCATTCTCTTTGTCTAAAGCTTCTTTAGCCTTTGCTAACTCTTCTTTCTCCGCCATCAGCTGCTTGTATACCTGCATGTCTATAGTGGTGGGCTCCTCCACCGGAGAAGGATACAGTGGCTGAACTGCAGGATAAGGCATAAGGAATTTCGTAGCTCGCTCACGAATCCATTCCATATACGGACCAAGAACTCGAGTACCCCCTTTGCTACATGAAGGCTTCTCTCTCTTATGCAGGTTCTTCCATGCTTTCTCAAGCTTGGTCAACATCTCTTCCTCTATTGCCCCAGTGAGATACAGAGATTCCTGTATCTCCTCGGGCTTCGGTGCTTCCTGAGGTACATACCCAAACTGCCTGATTAATAAGGAAGGGTTGTAATTGACACACCCTTTCCTTCCTATCAAAGGAACATTAGGGAATCCTTCGCATCTGTATATGACCTCAACTCCGAACACCTCCTCATTAACCCACACCACATTCTCAGAAGTCAACCCCATCAAGCGCTCAGGCCATCCTAAAGAATCAATAGAAGTGACAAAAGGCCCTGACTTCGGCATATGACTAGTAAACCACCTGCACAATAGAGGTACACAGCAAGAGACATTCCTTCCTCGCCGCTTTTCATTTTGGTAGTGAGTGGAATGGTGGATATCTCCCAGCAAGGTAGGAACTGGGTTCTTTGCAGCCAGAATATAGAAAGCATCTGCGTCAACAAAATCAGGAAAGTTTGGGAACAATACAATGCCACAAACACACACAGCAAGGATGGCGTCAAAAACAACCCAGCCACCCTTCTTGGCATACTCCCGAGCCTTCTCCACCAAAACATCCAACGGAAATCCCCACACATCTCCTCTTCTGGTCATCTTCCCCGTCAGCTCAAACTCTCTTAAGTGCAGAATATCAGAAAGCTCAGCCAGATTAGGCTTAGCGTCCGTGTGATAAAAAGGCATCTGCTCGCGAATAGGTATATCTAAGAGTGCAGAATACTCCTCCAGGGTAGGAGCCAATACAAAATCAGGAAATACGAAACACCTGAGCTCAGCATCATAAAACTGCAATAGGGTGTAAATGCCGCTGATCTCATAAGCCGAGGGCTGGTAAACATAAGTCAGGATCCTCCCATATATCTTCCTAAAATCTCCCATCACCTTCTTCCTAGCAATAGTAATTAACTCTGACAACAGACTGATATCTGGAGACGGGAATCTGTAGGGTAACACTCTCTTCATGGCTTCCATGTCTTGCTAGGAAACAAACACCGGAACTGGGAGGGAAAATATGTACCTGCAATACACACACGTTAGTTGGATGCAAATGGTAATGCAATAATGCAATATGATAAATGATGCAATTAGTGAACACAGGGGCCATGCTGTAGCCTGAAGAGGAACATCTCTGTGACGTCAAGAACAGAAAACCACCACAGTCACCAGAACCTCATGACGCTGGCTATCATCTGACACCCAAAATACCAATACCCTGGTAAGAAATCCATCTGAACCTCTATAACTGACGAGAAAACCATCTGATAATAGTATCAACCTCAAACAAGAAACCCATCTGATTCAAACAACACCAGTTAACGAGCCAAGAAAGCCATCTGATAAATACTGAATCATGGTTTCTGAAGGCCAGTTTTCCTGCAATAACCCAATCCCCCTCACAGGTATGAAGGACCTAATCCACGGACAAAGGTACGACATCCTATGCGGTCATCAGCGTCACAGACTTTCATGAGTGACGATACGATTCCCAGAAGGAGTGGCATCATCAAGTCATGAAGAGGCCTCACTTAGCTGACTTCCAAATGATCGGTCCCCTGAGTCGACAATCCTCACGTCTGGACTCCCCTCAGATCCTCAGGACCGGAAAGGAGCACCTCGGCGAGGACCTCGTCTGAGCGCAGATTTCGTAGGGAACTGTGCCTGCTCAGCAGACAGGTTCGTCTACTACTCTCCGCAACTATGTCTAGGTGCATACTCAAGCCCAGGTCCGGCTTCTCACTCATAGTAACCTCCCTCTCCCACAATAATAATCATAATAATATAGTGCTGAAAGTAAATGCGGAAAGGTAAAGGTGTAGGAAAGTAAAGTACGGAAAGGCAAAACACATATGCACAACACCCAACAGATAAACACCCAAGCGCTAGGATTGACTCGCGTAGGGGATGGGAAACGGTCCCAGCATAAGGGATGGGAAGAGTCCCTAGATGCTATTTTCCCCAGCAGAGTCGCCAACTGTCGCTACTGCGAAAATCGGCGCCGGCAGACAGAAGAGTCGCCACCGTGCGTTATTTATCCCAACGGAGGGAAAGGAAATGCTCGAAGTAAACCTCGCAAAAAAATGGGAAAGGTATGGTCATCACAACCAAAACCTGGATTCGGGAGTCAGTTACGCAAGGGGAAGGTATTAGCACCCCTCACGTCCGTCGTACTCGACGGGATCCACACTTGGTGTTTATACGGAAAAGGGTGCGTTTATCTATCTACGCTAGTGGTCGGTCTGAAAAGAAAAGAAAAGGACAGGACTCGACAGAAAATACGGTGTTCTGGGCCTACGTACTCCCTCGTGCAATGGGAAAGTCAGAGTCAACGTAGTTCGACTACCTACGTCTAGACGGGGGGAGGGTTGCTCGCCAGGACATCGCGTCCTGTGCCTACGTACTTCCACACGACATGGAAGATCAGAGCAAACGTAGTTCGACTACGCACGACACAAGCTGTTCAAGTGTTTTTTACGGGAAAATGCACCTTAACCAAGGGTTTTCACAGTCCAGGAGGACAAAAAGTTCTGATGTTTGTTCTAGTCTTTTAACGGAAGAAATGAATTCACTTTTGTTTTATCCTTTATTAAGTGTTTTTCTGTTGTTTTGAGAAAGGAAAGAGACACTCTAAAACTATGGTTGAAAAGGGGAATCTACCTACTGTTATCATGCCTGGTTAACCAACCTAATGTCTATCATAACTCCTCCACAGCAGAGAAGTTAGAGCTCCTAAGGGATCATGGCAACAACAATAAACAGCAACCAGGAATTACTGCAAAGTAAAGAAAAACTGGAAATATGCATGAATGCACCACCAAACAAGCAAGGCACAAAGGCCACAAACCACAGAGGCAAGGGAGCTCAGCTCTACCTAATACCAGCAAGCAAAGCCACTTAATAACAATCAAGCAGAAGGAGGACCACCTCAACTTCTCATGCACACAAAGCCTATTTCTAAGATGCACCTATCTCAGAAATATCTAGATGAACCCCTAAGTCTAATGCAGCACAACACCACACAAGTCAAACAACACGAAGAGAAGGCTAACCAGCCTGGCAAACTCCTATTCAAAACTTAAGAAACTACCCCTGAGCAGGACCCCTAAACAAAACCCTAATCAAACCTCTGAATAAAGCCCCTAATCAAACCCCTAACTAAATCTCTAAGCAAAGCCCTAAAGCAAAAACCTACACAGGAGAAATCAATCCCAGTCTTCAAGCTTCAAGACAAGCTTACCAAAGAAAAGGAGCTAAGTAGGCAGACTCATAGTGCCTTCCTCAGGAAAGTACTAGGAGGCTTATACTCAGGACTTATATCCCATGTGGCTCAACAACTGTGATCGGTTTACATTCCTCCTCAGGAGAAATTAAACTCACATGAAGGCTCCAACATCATTGGATACTTGAGAAATCCTACCTGAACTAAGGGAACTAAATGAATAGACCCATAGTGCCTTCCTCAGGAAAGTACTAGGGGGCTTCCACTTAGGAATCATATCCCATGTGGCTCAACAACTGTGATCGGTTTACATTCCTCCTCAGGAGAAATTAAACTCACATGAAGGCTCCAACATCATTGGATACTTGAGAAATCCTACCTGAACTAAGGGAACTAAATGAATAGACCCATAGTGCCTTCCTCAGGAAAGTACTAGGGGGCTTCCACTTAGGAATCATATCCCATGTGGCTCAACAACTGTGATCGGTTTACATTCCTCCTCAGGAGAAATTAAACTCACATGAAGGCTCCAACATCATTGGATACTTGAGAAAGACGTGAGAAGATAGAATGAAAGGCATCCATAGTACCTTCCTCAGGAAAGTACCATGAATTTCCTACAAACTTCAGGATCTCAAACCTCACAAACAGAGAGCAAGCTCCTAGACTAGGACCTCAATCCATGCATCCTTGCAAGCTCCATCAAGACTTCATCCAGCCTCCATCCTCAAGAAGAAACCACAGGCCCTCAAACCCAAAGAAACTATCTCTGAAGTTCAACCACAGTTGAACTTCAAAGTCAGAAGCCCTCCAGACTTCTTCTATTCTCAAGCTCAAACAAAAATAACAGAACACCCTATAAAAATCTACCAAAAATCTAGGAGAAACCTACATGGCTCTATGATCCCAAGATCAAATCTCAAAGCCTAAGTCAACTTCTAAGGCTACTAAACAATCCCTAACATATGAACGGTCAAGGGTTAACCAGCAAGTTATGAGGTCTCTATTCTCTAACCCTAAAACAACATCAATCAATCTCTAAAAAATCCACAAAAATCCTATGGGGAGCATGCATCAGTCTAGTATAACATACTAAAAAACCAAAGCAAAACTCAATACCAAATGGGAGAAATAAAATCAGCAAGGCAGACACACCACAAACCAATTATTCAATATCAATTAAAATACAAAAATGCAATAAAAATTAAAATGCATGATCAATTCCATATTTTTGCATTATAAAATTCTAAATTGAATTATGAACCTACAGAAAAAAGAAGGGAATTATTTGAGTACTCCTACTATTTTTTATGAATTTTCTTCTAACATGATACAAAACAAGGAAATAACAAAGAAAATAAAAAGAAATAAAACAGGGGGGGGGGGGGGGGGGTGCAGCGAGTAACAACTCTAGTTACTCAGATTGGGCCCCAAACTGAGGGGGGTGCGCGTAGCACTCAGGGCAAAGCCCAATCCAGAATCCATTCAGTTCTCACAAAGGGGGGGGGGGATGACGAGCAAACGGGGGGGTGAGCTTCAGCAAACTCACATTTGGGCTTAACCCAACCCAAACCCTAATCCAAGTTATCAATTAACAAAACTAAACCTTCTTCCCCCAAAACCCCCATTCACTGTTCACCATCCTAACCCTAACACGCCGCTCCCCCCAACCTCTCTCCCCTCTGAAACTCCTCTCCAGAATCCTCAAACACACTCACTCAGATCAATCTCCAAAAACAAACAAACAATCACCAAGAAATCTAAATTTCAGCGAAACAACATCATCAAAGTCCATTCGATCAAGCAGAAGAACTAGCATCAAGCTTAAAGAATGCGTACCTGGAGATGAATCAAGAACAAGCTCGTGGAGTTCTTGAAGATTCAAAGGAGATCGCCGCGCAAGAGAGAAGAAGATCTTGAGGTTCTCTAGAAATCTTTTGCTTGAGCGATCTGGAGAAGAAAGTGGAAGATCCTTCTGGAAAGCCTGAAGGTTGATTGAAGGCTTTGAAGGTGTTCCTCGAGAGTCTGGGAAATGACGAACGTTGCCGAGTGTTGATGGAGGTTGGATAAATTTCTGGGAAGATGATAGATGCTGGTGATCTCTGATTATGGACGGCGATCTGAGAAGAAAGATGAAGGAATGATGAATTTGGGGTTTCCGGCGATGTGGACGGAGGAGATTGGAGGGGATTGGAGAGGAAAACGATGAAGATCTTGAGAATCTGCAAATTTTGCAGATTCCGGCGAGCTGAGCGGCGGCCGGAGGGCGTTAGGGTGGCCGGAATTGGTTGTTAGGGCGTTTGCATGCCCGGCGGTAGGGGGCTCCGGCAGGGTTGACCGGTGGGGACAGGTGGCGACTCTTCTGTCTGCCGGCGCCGATTTTCGCAGTAGCGACAAGGCCCAATCGTTTTTTGCTCATGTACCTCCATTCCATTTCGCAGACCCCCTTGTTGGAATTGTTTTGTTGGGATGGGCTCAACGAGTTGCTGCATTGCACCCCCATATTCACTAGGCGCACCGTTTCTCTTTTTTTTGGCTGGCTGGTTTTTGTTGTTGTTGGACCAAGCCCAATTCTGGCAGGCCTAGATGCACACCTCAGTTCCCAAACGCACCACCCCATTTCCCTTTGTTTTTATTTTCTACTTGTTGTATTGTGGGCTGGGCCCAGTGGGTTTTTTACTGCTTTGCACCCCTGTTTAGTGGTTGTACCCCCTTCCCTTTATTTTCCAATTTTTGCTTGTATTAGACACTTGCTTGTAATATGTTAGTTTTATTTTTCTATTTTTCTTTTTATGCATTATAGTCATAGTTTAGAATATTATTAGCATATTTTTAATATAAGCTTTATATTTTAGAATTTTCATTTCTATTTTTCTTTATAGAATAATATAGATTTTATATAGAATTTTTACATTCTATTTTTCTTATAGAATAGTATAGGATTTTATATAGAATTTCCATGCTATGCAATTTACTTCGAATTTCTTTAGAGCTTTCTATTAGGAATTTATTCACTTATTTTAGGAGTAAAATTTTATTTCCGTTTGTCGTTGGATTTCTCTCCTCTTTTCTCTTCTGCTATCCGATTTTATCTCTGATTTTATTTTTGGCTGGCCGTGTGACATGATTCAATTGAAGAATGATTTTCGATATCATTTCTCTATCTTGTCTTTGACACGGATATCAATACGCTACCTCTGAGAGTTTGATTTATTGCATAAAGTCAAATCATGTTGGTCTAAGCGTTACATTGGTCCTGATTCGAACATCATCATCAA
Organism: Lathyrus sativus; assembly: GCA_963859935.3. NCBI lineage: Eukaryota > Viridiplantae > Streptophyta > Magnoliopsida > Fabales > Fabaceae > Lathyrus > Lathyrus sativus. The sequence goes on along the minus strand of OZ012735.1, from coordinate 860,401,574 downwards.
GGATCCAGAGAGGAGAAGATTGGAATGGAGCTTGCACACATGTCAGGAGCCAGTGGAGCCACTTCGTTCGATATCATCTTTCTTATTCAAGTCTTCGTACAACCGTTGAGTGTTGTGAGCCGTGGCGTTAGATGTGTGGGTAATGACAATCGAGCGGCCTCCCCTCGATCGTTTAGAGTGTTTAGTATATATCCCTTGGGTGATATACAACGCACTTGCTCCTACGTATTAGGTTCTTGCGCGTGTGTCCCTAGTTCCTTCCCGTTTAGGCGTGTTAGGCTTGCTTCCTCTTTGTTCTCGCCCCCGTGCGATCGAAACCCTTTCTTCTCGCATTCAGGCGATTGTGACCCCTTCTCTTGCCCCTGTGCAATTGAGACTTGCTTTCCTGTAGCGTTGAACTATGTTTGCTCTGATCTCTCGTACCAGACGAGAGTACGTAGGCATAGGACTGCGATGATCCTAGCGAGCTACCCTTTTCCTTTTGCTGTAGTTGGCTGAACTACAGCTGCTCTGATTTCTCATACCAGACGAGAATATGTAGGCATAGGATGCGATATCCTAGCGAGCACACTAATAACTAATTTCTCTGTTCTCTCGCTGCCTTGCGATCGAGAATTTCCCGCTGACGACTGATGTTCCTTTTCTCTTGCCCTAGCGCAATTGAGACCAGATCGTAGTTCTAAGTCCCGTAGGTTCCCATACCTTTGAACCCCGACATACTATGTCCGTTCTACCACAAACAGGTAACGCCTAAGTCTTTGTCGAGCGAGCAGCATACACCTAACTGCTAGAATGCGTACGCTAGTATTGTCAGTCCTTTCTCTCACCCCTGTGTGATCGAGAACACCCTGTTTACTCGTAGTTAGCCTGAACTACCTTTTGCTCTGATTTCTCATGCCAGATGAGAATACGTAGGCACAAGACGCGACGTCTTGGCGAGCAATCTCCCCCGTAGTTTCCCGAACTACGTTGGCTCTGACTTTCCCATTGCACGAGGGAATACGTAGGCATAGAGCGCGATGCTCTATCGAGTCAATTCTTTCCGTTTAGCCTTAGAGGCCATAGATAGATTGTTTTTTCACCCGTAGACAAACCAACAAGCATGGATCCCATCGAGTATGATGGACGTGAGGGGTGCTAATACCTTCCCCTTGCGTAACCGACTCCCAAATCCAGACAATGGTTGCGATGACCTTGTCTTATACCTTTGCGTCAGGTTTTTTTTGATCGTTTCCTTTCCCGTTCTGAGGGATAAATAATGAAAGGTGGCGACTCTTCTATTTTGCCCGCGCCTTATTTTTACGGTAGCAACAGCTGACGACTCTGCTGGGGTTTGCAATAGTTTCTTGGGGATCCAACGTCCCCTATGCGAGTCAATCGAGGGATCCAACATCCCGACGAGAGTCAATCCTAGCGCTTGTTTGCTTGTCTATGGGTGTTTATTTTTGTGTTGTATGTTGTATATTACTGTATTTACATTTCCCGCACTATTTTATTATATGTTGCTACTGTGTTATTGTGGGAGTGGCTCTGATGAGTGATAAGCCAGACCCAGGCTCGAGGATATACCTAGCACTAGAAGCCGATTAGTGGTGAATCTGTATGTTAGGCATACACTAGTTCCCACGAAATCTACACTCAGATGAGATTCTTTGAGATGATTTCCATTTCCAGCCCAGTGGGCCGTTGAAAGGATTTCAGATCTAAGGATTGTCGACTCTGGGAACCGATCACTTGTGATTCAGCTAAGTGAGGTCGCTTCAAGAGATGATGATGCCACACCTTCTGGGTATCGTATCATCGTTCTTGAAAGTTTGTGACGCTGATGACCGCATAGGATGCCGAACCTGTGTCAGTTTAGGTCCATACCCGTGAGTGGGAGGGTTTTTGCAGGAAACTTGACTTCCAGCCTACCCGATATTTTGGTTTTCTCTCGTCAGAGCGAACTTATCCTGTCAGCAGTGCAGTAGTATTCAGAGCTTTGTGGGGGTTGTGATCTCGTGTTTGCTACATTAGCATTTTGCATTGCATTTCATGTGCATCTCATGCTTGCACATCCATCCTCGGCTGGAACAGAGAGCTTACCCGTCTTTTGTCCAACTCGCAGTTGACTTCCTGGCATTCGCATCGGACTTGAGTTAGTTTCTGGACAGATCATGAACTCAACAGAGCAGAATCAGTTTGTTACTAGGGTAGAGTTTGAGTTGTTGAAGAACCAGTGGAGTCAGTTCATGGAAGCCATAACAGCTATGACTAGAGGAAAGGACAACATTCAGAGGACTCCGGTGAACAATGTTGTCCAAGCCCAGCCTGTGTAGATTCCTGTCAGAGACAAATATGCGTCTCCTCTCCATGACACAGACTATCAGCGTTTCACTTTCCCTTTGCCAAATCATCTGAGGGTTGCTCTGAAGGTTAATGCTGAGAACCCGCGGGCTGTCGAGTATATGAGAAGATTCCAGCTGTTGGAAGATCAAATTGCTACCCTGATGAGCAAGAATACTCTTGATCTAAATGCTGCAAGCATGTGTCTGGTGCCAGGCCTTGTTATGCCTCCAAAGTTTAAGATGCCGAATTTTGAGAAATACAAATGGGATAGCTGTCCGAAGCTACATTTGGTTATGTTCTGCAGAAGAATGACTTCACATGTTACCAAGGACAAGCTTATGATTCACTGTTTCCAAGATAGTTTGATCGGAGCATCTTTAGATTGGTACATGCAGCTGAAGAGTGATAGTATCAAATCATGGTCGGATTTAGCCAATGCCTTCGTGAAGCAGTATGACTACAACCTGGATATGACTCCTAGTCGCGTGCATTTGCAAGAATTATCTCAGGCGGAGAACGAATCCTTTAGAGGGTATGTGCAGATATGGAGAGAATTGGCTGCTCGTGTTCAACCACCGCTTGTGGAGAGAGAAATGGTTGACCTCTTCTTGGGTACTTTGAAGGGCCGTTATTATGACATAATGTTTAGTTGTGAAACGACAAGTTTTGCGGACTTGATAAGAGTAGGAGAACATGTTGAGAGCGAAATCAAGAGCGGAAAGATTCAAGACATTCCTTATACTGCAGTTTATGAAGATGAATCAATTGTCAGTTCTCAAGAAGAATGTGAGAAAGAAAGTAATGTCATCCCAGAATCTCCCGTACCTCAGATTCAGTATCCAGACACTTCGAGTGTTCAGAGCCAGCAACCTGTTGGGTCTGTATGTCAGATATCTGTTACCCGCCAGAGTCAACAGTCGTATCATCGTCAGCAACGTCAGCACGTCCGACAAAGACCAAGGAAACCTGAAAGGCAGTTTACTCCGCTACCGGTGTCATACAGTCAGTTGTTGCTGGATTTGGTCAAAAGTGGGCTGATAGTGCCGAAAGAGACTGATCCAATGATCCCACCTCACCCTTCAGGTTTTGATGCTAACGCCCGCTGTGAGTACCATGTTGGGGCACAGGGGCATTCAACAGATGATTGTAAGGTGCTTCGAAGCCAGATTCAAGCCTTGCTAGACTCTAACAGGATATCTATCACGCATCCGGGTGTCGACTTTCCTTCAGCCAGCCAAGTGGGTGAATCAGTTCAGGTTATGGGAGAGTTCACTGAAAGCAGATGTTCAGAGGAGTATCAGGATGACTTCGACGATCAATTCTGAAGATTTCTGGCTCAGCAGCAAATCAAGGTCGAAAAGCCCGGTTCCCAGAAACTGGCAATCTTTGTTTTATCATGTCATTTCTTTGCATTTGTAGTTTCTTTCCTGTTAAAGCGCAAACTGCATACATAAAACTTGTATTGTTTTCAATTGATATGGATAATGAAATGAATATGCATGTTTTGATTTAATCCAGTCGTGTTCACTCGTTGTTTTTACAGATATCCAACGCTTGGTTAAGCGGAATCTGGGGAGGATGACGAAGTTTAAAGACGCGCAAGCTTCCGACTGTATGCTTTTGAAAATAAAACTTGCTAATGATATACATGCATTGTTTCAAATCCCTAAACACCGGAGTTATAAGGAAGATAATCCCTTGTCAACCCCTTTGGACCTAGTAGTAGGAGTTTCTTTCGGAAAACGAAAAACCCTCAATTTAAACCCGGGGCAGGGTAGGTGTTAGCTAATTTGACCGAGCGTCCAAATTGCAGAAAGGAGTGTCCGTTCGAGGATCAATCACACCTCTAGAGGTCGTGCCTAAAAAAAAGGAACCACAATGGTTAGGCGTCAGGAGTGAGACAGTCACATTATTCCTCAAAGAGTCTGACAACCAGTGTCACACAACTTATTCAAAAAAAAAGAGCAAAAAGAATCAAAAGCCCGCTAAGTCAAAACTTGAAAACAAATGACTTAGGCAAAAATGAGGGTATCCCACTGGACTTAATAACCAAAAGAAGCTCAAAAGAGCCAGTCCAGGCAAAAAGTAGGGAAAACGAAAAACTGAAAAAATCCTCAAACGAAATACAAGTCGTGTGACCCCAAGTGGCAAAGACGAGAAGTGAGTGGCTGTCACTCTAGAAACTCATGGTTTCTCGAACTATCACTCCTATCTTTCAACCTCTAAGAAGTGAGCGCTAAGGTCGAATTAGCTAAACGTAGGATTGGAGAATATCAAGGAGAATGGGTGGGTTAAAATAAACTTTGAGCCTTTATCCTTTCCTTTCAAAATCGTGAACCTGACCACGTTACAATCAGAAAAAGTCCTAATTGAAGCAGGGTTTGTTTCAAAGGCATACTTCGGTAAGAGATCGCGTCGAAATTGACTCCCAAAAGGGTTCTTCTTACCATATTGGTACTGATGTTGATATTCTGATAAATATTTTGTTCATTATGTGCCATAAACTATTTTCCTATTCCAATGGACAGATTGGATGTCAAAACTGTCATACGCATTGCATTAATATATCTTTTATACAGAACAACTTGTTTTACTTGCAAGTGAGCGCTTGACAGCAGGAAAGTTTCCTACAGTGGAAAGTCTGATCAGGATAGAATGCGGAACGCCCGAACACTCCGTGAACCGGGGAAAGCTATATCAAGTAATCCCTAGTGATGTCAGCCATCCGAAGTCAGGTATTCTGAAGCAGTCAGGTCGCGATTTGAGGAATCTCTCGAGGACAACTAGTGTATCTCCCCACAGATTAGCCAATCAGGGGCAAAGTCATTGCAGACTGGGGGCAGGCCAATCTAAGAAAAGCACATAAGTTGTTTCTGGCCCGAGGGGCATTTGATTCGAAGCATCTCTCCGAGGTTCAGAGTGGTGGGGCAGATCATGTCAGACCGTCAGGGTACAGATTTTCAAGTTTTCCATTCGAGGAGTATCCCCATAGAGATCCCACAGGCTGGGGCATATCAGAAGCGAAGGAGTTGTTCCTCTCCGTGTCCTCAGAGCTACTCAAGCAGGTTCAGCCAATATTCAAGTGTGAGACGAATGTCGGGAAGTCGTGCTATTATCCCTTGACCCTTCAACCAGAAACCGTGAATTCAGACGAGATATTTTCTAGTGGCAGTCGTACCTGACCCATCACGGATAACCTAAAAGCCCAATCTCTATTGGCAATCGTCAGGAAGCCCAATTCTTATTGGCGCACCATTCCTAAGAGCCCAATCCATATTGGCAATTACCGTGAGGCCCAATCCGTGTTGGTTCATCAATCTCAGAATCCAATCTTCATTGGTACGCAGGAAGACTTCGTCTGTTTTCCCCAGCAAAAGTCCAATTTTCATTGGCACGTGTAAGCTATCCCCAGGGAATTCCAATCATAATTGGCACATTCTGTCATTCCCCATCGGAGTCGGTTCACCTTTCCAGCATTTATTTTGCTGGAATAATTCTGTGGTACCGGTTATCCCCAGCGGAGTTGGCTTTGTCTTCAGCATTTATTTTGCTGAAGCGGTTCCATGTCCAGTTTCTCTAGCAGCGAAGTTGGCTTCACCTTTTCAACATTTATTTTGCTAGAATGATCCTTCTGTGTACAACTTTTCTCCAGCAGCTCGAGCCTGCATTTTCATCTTGCATATGTCCTCATATTTGCATCATATTTGCATTTCATCGCCAAATGTGTGGCATTCCATCTTATATGGGGCATTACGCCATAGAAAAATTCAAACATACGCATATGCATATGAAGCATAAGCCAATTTTTCTATCAGCCTTACGTGGCAATGTAAATCACTCTGCAATCAGTTCAGGGGCATTTATCCAGCAGCTTTGTTCAGACAACTCAGCAGTTTATTCGTATTTCAGATTATACGACGGTTACGCTTTGTTCATCAATCATCTGATGATGACATACTTTTCTTCCCGTCAGTTCCTATTAACGATGTGTACCTCCGAGCAGGTTTTCTTCTCGTCAATTCCTATTGACGATGTGTTTCCTCAGCAGATATTTTCTCCGTCTATCTTTAGACGTCGTGAGTTTGGGTATGGAATTTTCTCCGTCTATCTTTAGACGTCGTGAGTTTGGGTATGAAATTTTCTCCGTCTATCTTTAGACGTCGTAAGTTTGGGTATGGTATTTTCTCCGTCTATCTTTAGACGTCGCGAGTTTGGGTATGATTTTCTCTCCGTCTATCTTTAGACGATGTGAGGTTTCAAGGCGATCTTTCATATATGGTTTTCTGTTTGCTTATTGGATGAGATGACATTTCAAGAAGGGTTTTCCCTGACCGTTGATTCTTATTGACGTCGAAGCTCTTTGAGGAATGTTCGGTTTTCCTAGTTGTTGATTCTTATCGATGACATGGCTATTTGAAGGTGGTTTTCTTCCTGTCAATCCTTATTGATGATGTGGCCCCTTTGAGGATATTGTTCTTTCCATCAACTCCTATGGACGAAAGGATTCTGAAATTTGATGGGTGGTGTTGAAGTTTATATGGTTTTCTTTATGCTAGTTCTCACTGACGATGTGGTTCTTCGGACAAGGTTTTCCTCTCGTCTATCATTAGACGATGCGAGATTTGGATTGATTTTCCTCTCGTCTATCATTAGAAGATGCGAGATTTGGATTGTTCCTCTCGTCTATCGTTAGACGATGCGAGATTTGGATTGATTTTCCTCTCGTCTATCATTAGAAGATGCGAGATTTGGATTGTATGTCCCATCTCAGTAGACGATGTGAGTACGAATATTGTTCTCCTTCGGGATGGTGTCTTTCCGTCTTTCTTTAGACGATGTGAGTATTTCTCTTCCTGTCTATCATTAGACGACGTGAGAGGATCAAGTGCATGTTGATCCACCTTCGGGTTTGTTATCTGTGGCGTCACACAGGTAACTGGTGCTAAGGTCAGTTTCTTTGTCAGATGATTGATTAGTTTGTTGCCGTGACAACTGGATTCAGTGTTTTGGATATTTGTTCCCCAAGCAGTTTTTGCAGTTTATTTCGGCAGGTTGGCAAATTTCTGGGTTTCTTTTGTATTCAACCGTCTTCTACCTTTGAATGTTTGAAATTCGTTCGCTTCTCAACCCTTCAGGTCCAAGCCGTTTGAATAGGGGCAGCTGTTGCACCCCAAAATTTGACCAACCATTTCTCGCAATTTGGCTTATGTTTCAACTCATTTCATTTTGCATCTGCATACCGCGTACATTGCATTTCCCAGTCAGATTGGCTTTATCGGTATTACAACCTCTTCTCGCGTTTCAGGCATTTCATACCGGTTCGAATAATCAGGTTTTGTTGTGGAAGCTGTGCTCTTCCCGGTGTTTTCAGCTCTTGCTGTTGTTTTTTAGGACATTTCGGTGTCCGATTTTTTCCGTGTATTTCGATGTATTCTCGTACCTTATTTTTAATCGGTTTAATCGACCTTCCTTGCATTTTTAGATTTTTCCTCTTAATTTCTAGAATTTTAAATGGATTATTATTGTTTTTCTAGAATTTTAAATAGTTTTTAGAATTTTAAATAGATTTAAATAGGTTTAATAGTTTTTTTTCCTATTTTTTAATAGGTTTAGAATTTTATAGATTTAATTCATATTAATAGATATTTTCTTTTAGATTTAATTTGATGTTAAAGTCGTTAGAACATTATTAGATGTTAATTATGATATTAGCATTTAGTTTTCAGATTAATTAGATGTTAATTAGGTTTTTAATTCATTTTAATTGGATTGATTAGCTTTAATTAGGTCCAGACTAGTCTTAATTTTCGTTTTCCATTAATTGAGTTTTTAATCATCATTAGTCATCTTAGTTGCATTTAATTAGCAGAATTAATTACATCAGTTTTTTAATTAGAGTTTAATTATATTAATCAGAGTTTAATCAGGTTTTGGTGGGCCACTTGGCCAATTTTAGAGGCCCATTAGTCCAAAGTCTGCCACTTGGTAGCATATAAAAGAGCCCACGTTCCACGCACTCTCACTGCCAACACACACTCTCCACTGGCCACATCACATTCCACGCGTCTCTCCCTCACTGCCACTACCTGCCACGTTTCACCCACACCCTCCATGCATGCAGCCACGTGTCTCACACCGGCTTCACCGTCTCCCTCACCGGCCGACATGCAACTCACTGGAGCTTCCCGCCGGCGAAACTAACACTCCCCATAACCATCACCGGAAACGAACCGCAACCGTCGCCAGAACCTGTAACCGTTGCCGGAATAGTAATCTAACCACCATGTTCATCCTCACGTTCATCATCCTCTTCATGATTCTCCAGTAATCCACCTGATCCTCACTGCATGTTCATCAACTTTGTCGGAATCTGCATCAAGAAGCCTCTAGAATCATGAACCTTCATACATCAATCTTCAGAAAAGATTCATCAAGAAATCTCCAGATCTCCGTCTTGTTCATCAGTTCTTCAAAAAATTTATTCATCAACCTTCCAGATTGTTTCCCAGTTTTTCCTTGAATGTTCACCAACCTTCATGCTCGTTCTCCAAGAACAAGTTCCTCAAACTCCATCATCTCCATATTTCCAGCAAAACCTTCAAGATCTTCATCATTTTTTTCGTACGATCTTCGTAACAATTCAACGAACATCATCAACATTCATAGTGTTTTTCCAGATTTCTTCAACTCTCAAAGAAGTTGCAAGGATTCTCACTTTATCTGCGTCGAATCTGCGAACAAGCTTCGAACAACCTTCAACCATCCATAGCAAGCTCCATGAGCTATCCATCAACAACGTCAAGCTCCGTTGCGATAACATCAGCGAGTGCTTCACGAATATTGTGTGTTTGATGTTAGGTTGTGAGTTAGGTTTGTTGGTTTGATTCAAGAGAGAGGTCTGAGACGAAAGAGAAGGAGATCTGAGAGAGAGAAGGATTGAGATCGGAGGATTGAAGGAGTGGAAGAAGGGAGTATTGTTTGGTGGAATTTTGTTTTGATCGGAGAGGGAGAAGTTGAGACTATGAGGGGGGAGTTTCAGACAACGGCGGAGAGGTTAGAGAGGAGAAGATTAGGGTTTCAGAATGGAGTTTGGACGAAGGAGAGGAAAGGTTTTGCTGAACCCTGGGTTGGTGGGCTGAATCAGGCGCAATCGTTTTTTGCTCACGTACCTCCATTCCATTTCGCAGACCCCCTTGTTGGAATTGTTTTGTTGGGCTGGGCCCAACGAGTTGCTGCATTGCACCCCCATATTCACTAGGCGCACCGTTTCTCTTTTTTTTGGCTGGCTGGTTTTTGCTGTTGTTGGGCCAAGCCCAATTCTGGCAGGCCTGGATGCACACCTCAGTTCCCAAACGCACCACCCCATTTCCCTTTGTTTTTATTTTCTACTTGTTGTATTGTGGGCTGGGCCCAGTGGGTTTTTTTACTGCTTTGCACCCCTGTTTAGTGGTTGTACCCCCTTCCCTTTATTTTCTAATTTTTGCTTGTATTGGACACTTGCTTGTAATATGTTAGTTTTATTTTTCTATTTTTCTTTTTAGGGATTATAGTCATAGTTTAGAATATTATTAGCATATTTTTAATATAGGCTTTATATTTTAGAATTTTCATTTCTATTTTTCTTTATAGAATAATATATATTTTAAATAGAATTTTTACATTCTATTTTTCTTATAGAATAGTATAGGATTTTATATAGAATTTCCATGCTATGCAATTTACTTCAAATTTCTTTAGAGCTTTCTATTAGGAATTTATTCACTTATTTTAGGAGTAGAATTTTATTTCCGTTTATCGTTGGATTTCTGTCCTCTTTTCTCTTATGCTATTCGATTTTATCTCTGATTTTATTTTTGGCTGGCCGTGTGACATGATTCAATTGGAGAATGATTTTGGATATCATTTCTCTATCTTATCTTTGACACGGATATCAATACGCTACTTCTGAGAGTTTGATTTATCGCATAAAGTCAAATCATGTTGGTCTAAGCGTTACATTGGTCCTGATTCGAACGTCATCATCAAGGATCCAGAGAGGAGAAGATTGGAATGGAGCTTGCGCACATGTCAGGAGCCAGCGGAGCCGCTTCGTTCGATATCATCTTTCTTATTCAAGTCTTCGTGCAACCGTTGAGTGTTGTGAGCCGTGGCGTTAGATGCGTGGGTAATGACAATTGAGGGGTCTCCCCTCGATCGTTTAGAGTGTTTAGTATATATCCCTTGGGTGATATACGACGCACTCGCTCCTACGTATTAGGTTCTTGCGTGTGTGTCCCGAGTTCCTTCCCGTTTAGGTGTGTTATGCCTGCTTCCTCTTTGTTCTCGCCCCCGTGCGATTGAGACCCCTTCTCTTGCCCCTGTGCAATTGAGACTTGCTTTTCTGTAGCGTCGAACTACGTTTGCTCGGATCTCTCGTACCAGACGAGAGTACGTAGGCATAGGATTGCGATGATCCTAGTGAGCTACCCTTTCCCTTTTGCTGTAGTTGGCTGAACTACAACTTCTCTAATTTCTTGTACCAGACGAGAATATGTAGGCATAGGATGCGATATCCAAGAGAGCACACTAACAACTAATTTCTCTGTTCTCTTGCTTCCTTGCAATCGAGACTTTCCCGCTGACGACTGATGTTCCTTTTCTCTTGCCCTAGCGCAATTGAGAGCAGACCGTAGTTCTAAGTCCCGTAGGTTCCCATATCTTTGAACCCCGACATACTACGTCCGTTCTACCGCAAACAGGTAACGCCTAAGTCTCCGTCGAGCGAGCAGCATACACCTAACTGCTAGAATGCGTACGCTAGTATTGTCAGTCCTTTCTCTCACCCCTGTGTGATCGAGAACACCCTGTTTACCCGTAGTTAGCCTGAATTACGTTTTGCTCTGATTTCTCATGCCAGATGAGAATACGTAGGCACAAGACGCGACGTCTTGGCGAGCAATCTCCCCCGTAGTTTCCCGAACTACGTTGGCTCTGACTTTCCCATTGCACGAGGGAATACGTAGGCATAGAGCACGATGCTCTATCGAGTCAATTCTTTCCGTTTAGCCTTAGAAGCCTGTCATACCCTAAATTTGTCCTACCCCTTTTTAAAGTTTTTTTTCACTTTTGTTTCGTGCCATTTAGACACATGTCCGCTTGCAATTGGTCGATTTTTAGAAATTTTCTTTCTGACCAACTAAGACGTGACATGTGGCCTAACGACTTTTCTTCGTAAATATTATTTTCTTAAAGTTTTTTATTTTAAAATATTGTTAATGTCTTTGGTAATTATTTCTTTAATTCTTTTTTTTATATATATTTCTTTTTTATTATTAATATTTACTCATTGGTTTTCTTGTTTATTTATTTATTAAAGTTGTTAGTTTTTTTAATCTTAAGGTTGATAAATTAAAAAAAGAGATAATAAAAAGGAAAATTAAAAAAAATATGTAAGAAAGAGAGATTGGAAACACGGTGGATTCGGCAGTTAGGGATGAAAGAATCAGTATAAAAAGGAGGTTACTGTTCAACAACGGGGAAGGGAAAACGGCGCAGCCCCAGAGAAAAAACCTAAACCCTAACTTACTGTTCACAGTGCCCCAATCCATCCCGGAAACCCTAAATCGATTTACCGTTCCCTCATCTTCCTCCCCTTGAGAAAATTTCCACCGAAAACCTTCCACCATCATCTCCTCTCTCTTTCTTCCGCCGAACCTTCACCCTTCTTTCACTCCGTTTTCCTCCTCCGGTTCTTTCTATCGCAACGGCTATCCGACCCCGGTGGTGTTGATTCGAGTTGCTCTCACACTTTAGAGATGATGGTAAAAGCTTCAGCTTGGCAGAAGGGGATGTAGATGCGGTAACTCATCATTTCAAATCCAAGGATTTATGCTCGAAGACGCACATGCCATTTATTGGAATCATTGACGACTTTGGCGATTTGGGTTCTATGTTTGCTCGGTTTATTGTCTGTCATGTGCAGGTTTCTAAAGGTGAAACTCAGGGTTTGGAACCAATACAGTCATCACAATCTCGCACAGACAAAGTTCAACAACATCAACAATAATGCCTCATTATTTTCGTCGCTTGGAAGTTCTGACCACGAGCCATGGTGTACGACTGTGAAGGCGAAATCCACTCTGATATTAACAGTATAACGGTATATTCGACACTAAGGTAACAACAGTTTGTTTATTGGTTCGATTTCGTCGCAAGATGTTTGTTCCTTGCTGCTTGTGTTGGTACCTGGACGAGTTGTTTGACTTGGTAGAATTTTCATAGTTGCGTCTGGTTGTGTTTTCTCGAATATGCTCTTAAGCCTGGAATACTCATGAACTTTTTCTCTTATTCAGATTTAGAGTTAATTTTTTCTAACCACTGGTTTGCAGATGTTAGTATGGTGGTGTTAAATCTCATTTCCATGACCTCTGTTTTGTGATAAGTCTGTTTCAACAGGTTTTGTTAGTTTCAGCTTTATGAACGAATTATTGATGTCAAATTTTTTTGGTTGCTGGTATAAGGAGACTTCCATTTAAGAAGCTAGTAGCAGCTTTTGTCTCGTAACAGCAGCACAGTGGGGTTCGACGCGAAACAGCACGCAGTCATAACGAGTTCCAGCTTTATGTTTCACACGATGCAATGCCGACACTAAGGGATTGAACTTCAGTGCATATGATTGTGCGGATCCGGTTTCGCACCAAGACTACACGGCGATTGCGTTTGATAAATTCTGCATCTCTAACTTAGCTCTGTATCTTTCCCTCTTCAATTTCCTGTATTGTTTTGCTGTTCTGCTTGGTGGTGGATAATTTCTATGCAGGTTGCGACACCGCCGAAGGAGAATCATGAATGAGAATGAAAGGGAAGATGAGGAAATCTGGATTTTGCACATAGTTCAACCATAATGTCATACTTCATATCCAACTAGTTCTGATGCCGACACCGTGATGGTAACATTTTTTAGCAGCAGTGGTAATAGTAAGCAAGTTTGAGTGCAAGTTCTGGTGCCGACACTATGATGGTGCAGCAAGCGCAACAGCCGCGCAACAAACAAACTTCGGATCATTTATCTGCGATGGGGTCCATTTCTAATCCGACTTTTTGTTTTTTTTATGTCAGTTTAATTCAAGACATTACTTAGTCTGTTGAATGTTCATTGTTGTGGAAGTAAATAAATCTGGGCAGGAAATACAATCCTATACGGATGTCGTTTTGTGTCTGCCGTGAGTATATCAAAACTAATTGTGCTGCTTTTGGTTTTAATTGCGTTTGGCTTTTACTTATGGTAATGAATAAGCTCATTTGAAGGCTCGAATTTCTGTTTAATCTTGGCAGTAAACGGTAAATATTGATGGTAATTGCTGCTACTACACGTTGTTAGTGAAAACAAACTGTCATTATCGTATTGTGTCGAAATATTTTGGTTTTCAGCCCTGCTGTTATTCTATTTCACCTGTGAAGTATGTTCGGTTTTGCTGCGTACTCATTTGATTTCGCAGATGATGTATTCTTTCAGGAGGATGTAGTTTGTGGTTTCTATATTCTGTGTACACCTCGCTACCGCTACCATATGAAGATCTGGTATAGATTATGCTATTTTTGGTTTCAATGTCGACTGATTGTTTGCATTACTACCGCAATATGGTCTCGAATATTTCGCATTGTCGAAAATGCTTTGTTGCATTATCATGTTGATCAAATTAATTCTGTGCGCGGAACCAAAGCGTATTCATGTTTTACATGTTGGTTGCTATGAATCTCTGGCGGTTTGCGCGGTTCAATTTCGAGAATGATAGGTTTTAATGGTTTTAGCTTAGGTGATGTGAAATTATTATATTACTTGGGTAAATTCATGTGCCAAATCGTTGCTACCACAAGCTTAAAGCTGGAAACCTCGCTGGCTATCGCACTGTTTAAGGATTAGGAGAAAATATGACATTGTTTGGAAATCATTGCAATAATTTGTTTTTATTATAAAGGTATTATTAATAGTTCTGCAGGGATTATTTTCATGGCTGTTTGATTAGAAATATGGATAACTGCTTTTACGTGGCATTTCTATCCTATGCTCTCACTGTAGCAATTCAAGATTAGAGATAAGTAGGAGCTCGTGCTTGTATTGACGGTGTGGACGGTAATCATGTCGGTTTTCATTTTCTTTTTCATAGCCCAATCCATTTTAAGTTGATACTGATTGATTCAAAAGGATTAAATCAATTTATTTTTTTTGAACAAATTATTTTTTTTAAACTTTATTTTCAAAATTTGATTAAGCATTTTTCTTCCCTAGTCCTATTTCAATATATTTTTCATTACCAAATTATTTTCTAATTAAATTACGAAAATTAAACTCTTAAGGTCTAGCACCTCTTGGGTTTTTTTGAGTGATCATTATCGGGGCGTACGCCTTGGATAATATTGTTTTTTTTATCATTTTAAAATATGCTTTTAATTATTCGAGCAAAAATATATTATAGGAGTCTAGCACTCTGTGTAATATATTCATTGTTTATTCAAACAATATTTCTTAAATTAAATCAAAACCATCCTCAAAAATAATTTTCCTAATTTTCATTCAAATTATTTTCTAATCAAATCATGAGAAGCTAAGTTCTTGAAGTCTAGCACTTCTTGAATTTTTGGATAGTCATTACTAAGGTGTACACCTTAAGTAGTGTATTATTCGACCTCTCATTTTCAAAAATTATATTTTTCTAACAAAGAATGTCATGAGAATTTAGCATTCTTTGTGATATTTCTTTTGTTCATTCAAACATTTTTCCAAATGAAAAAGGCGTCGTCGAGATCTAGCATTTCGATAATACCCCAATTAATTGGTTGTGAGGCCCGCGTCTCATTTATCAAATAATTGTCATTTCTCTCATTTTTAAATCCAATCTCACGTCCTCACATCTCGTACCTTAAACTTTTCGTACCTCATTTCACTTCAAATCTTTTCTAAACTATTTTCGTTCCGATTCAAACTTCGAAAGAAGGAGGTTCTTGGAGTCTAGCATTCCTTGAATCTTCAAGTGAATAATTCTCGAGGCACGCCCTTTGGGTTGTTATTCACTCAACCTTTCAACTTTTTTCAAACTCAATCATTCTCAATATTCTCCTGAGTCGATTGCTCGTCCGCATTCACAACCCATTTCATTCATAATTCCTCGTGGTCTCAATATTAGGAGCACCCTCAGGGACTAATATCGTTTCTCACAGCCTTAACCCTTGACACGTCGTCAAGCCGGTTCCATCTTCAATCAAATCTTCGACACGTCGTCGAACCAGTTCAAAACGATTCCCTTTTGGCCTCGCATGCCATCCTTCGATTCGATCCTTTCACAAAACATTTCTAAAAAACGTACGAAAGAGGGATATTCTTAGAATCTAGCATTCTTTGAATATTCGAATGAGTAACTCTTGGGCGCGCCCCCGAGTTGTTATTAGTTCATTCTTTCATTTTCAAAGTATCCAACTCTTATCTTCAACTCAATTTCCGAAAGAACTGAGTTCTTGGGATCTCGCATTCCTTGAATTCTTGAATGACAAGCTCTTGAGGCACGCCCTTAGGTTGTTTGTCAGTCACTCTTTCGTCTTTTTTTTCAAACTTCCAACCCATTCAACCTCATCTTTTCGTGGTTGTCACCACGAACTACGGACGCTCTGATTCTTTATTCATTCTTGAATATAAGATACGTAGGCACAAGATTGCGATGATCTTGGCGAGCACACATCCCCTCCATCTTCCGTTTTCCCCCATCTTTTCCCGTAGTCGAACTACGACGCTCTGATTTCTCATTCTCGTCCGAATGAGCATACGTAGGCACAAGGGCCCCAATCCTTGGCGAGCACCCTATCTTCTAACCACCCATCTCTCCTTAGCGTCTTTAACCTTTTACCCTACCAATTCTACCTTTAGCAACGAGAAGAAAACCAGTAAACCTAAACAACACTCCCCACAATTACCTTAAGAGGTTCCCGTCGAGTACGACGGACGTGAGGGGTGCTAATACCTTCCCCTCACGTAACCGACTCCCGAACTCGGAACTTGGTTGCGACAGCCCTGTTCCTATCCTTTCATTTTTAAGAGGTTTTCTCGATATTTTCCTCTCTCGTTTATTCGGGAAAAATAAAGTTCGGTGGCGACTCTGTCGAACCGCATTTCCGCGCCTTTCACGCGAGGGTCGCGTTCTCCGAAATGTCTCCATGATTTTTCGAGGTGCGACAGGTGGCGACTCTGCTGGGGACGCATTGCTCCATGCAAAGAGAGAGTCGAGCCTATCTTTTGGTTTGTGAGGAGTGTTTGTTTTTTATTTGTTTTCTTTTTGTTTTTGTTCTTTTATAGATTTTATTTGTGCTTTGTCGCCTGTTGGTTACTGGGATGACATCATGAGTAAGGCTCTACACCCGAGCTTTGGTAAAAGCAGAGAGAACACATAGTTTAGAATTGGTAGTCGAGTAGTGTTAGTCTCCGAGGACTCGCTCCTTGTGGGCCTAGCATGAAAGCTCCTCCAGAGGAGACCTATTCGTAGATCTCGTTGTAATGCAGCTAGCCTGTTGCACGACTTGATTAATGAAGGGTCCGTGATTCTGGGAACCTTTTGTTAGCACCAGTTCCGATATTGGTGGTCGTGTAGTGTTAGTCTCCAAGGACTCGCTCCTTGTGTGCCTAGCACGAGGACTCCGCTCAGGAGAGACCTTATCGTCATTATCGTCGTAATGCAGCCAGCCTGTTGCGTGACGCTAATACGACTAGTGTCCGTGATCCTGGGAACCAAACATAGAAACCATCCCGTGAGTGGGTTTATGGGTAGAGTGTCTAGATCTTCCCATATAGGATTTACCTGTCAACTTTCCTTTGAGCAGGAATTATGGTTACTTATCTATCGCAGTTACCAGCTTCAGGAGTTGTTTGAACTATGATCCTGTGATCCTGGATCTTGTATCTTGCATTGCATCTTGCATATCATTTGCATTGCATTTCATATGTTGTGCATTTTGCATTGCCAGTCCTTCAACAGAATCTTATGTCTCCGTTCCTTCTTCTCCAGTAAATCAAGCTGATTCCTCGACACCAATACGCAACTAGAGCCAATACCAGACGTATGATGGAGCAGATTCGGCAAGAACAAATTGCTATCAGGAAGGAGCTGGAATCCCTCAACAGGAAGATGGATCAGATCTTCGAAGCCCTCTCCATAACTGGAAAGGAATCAGAACGGCAGACCGTTCAACAACCGCGTCAGCAAAATCAACACAGGACATGGAAGCCGAAGAGAGTATTCGATAGTCTTCCAATGACATATGCAGATATCTTTGCTCAATTAATGGAACAAAAGGCTATTGTCCCAAGAGATCTAGCTCCCCCAACTATCCTTCCTGCCGATTATGACGCGAATGCTCATTGTGAGTTCCATAAGGGCGCTCCAGGTCACAACATTGAGAACTGCAGGGCTTTCAAGCACAAAGTTCAAGACCTGATTGACAACGAAGCTCTCACTTTTTATGGGAAGTATCTCAACGACATCAACAACTCTATGCCACCAGCCAACTAGTGCTAACATCAGACCAAATCTAGTCAAGTCAAGTTCACCCCGAAGAAGGCCGTCATGCTGCCATTTCATTATTCGTCGTTTCTTATGTTTTGTCTTTGTTTATTTAAGTATTGTATGCTTTGAACAATTGCCATTCGTATTTGGTTTTCATTAATGTATCGTTTATGCATGTTTTGAATTAGTTATGTCGTATTCACTCATTTTCACTTATCACCGACACATTTATTCACTTCACTTTATTCACTGTTGTTTAGCATGATTTGAGGGAGGATGATGAAAACGAGATACCCATAATTGCAAACTATATGCTTTCAGACCGAATCTCGTCAATGATGTACAGGCATTGCTTCAATTCCCCAAACACCGGAGATATAAGGAGTTAATCCCTAGTGAACCACTTCGAGCCAAGAAGTAGCAGTTTCCTTCGGATCTATAAACCTTTTACACTCAACCTGGGGCAGGGTAGTGTTCAGTTAATCCAATCCCGTATTCGAATCAATATATAAAAGACGGTTGTCCATCAAAGACCCATGCTATGGCAGTCACCACAAAATCAAAAAATCAAAAGCCTGCTAAGTCAGACACCTTAGAGGGGACTTAGGCAAAATTAAGGCAATCCCGATGGATCTGACAAACGAAGTCAATCCATGCAAAAGTTAGGGATCAAAACAAAAGCAAAAGAGGACCCCGAAACCCTCAACAAAAACAAAATAGGATTCAGTGGCCACCCAGATCAAAGGGGCACTAACATCCATCAAAAACCAAAATAAGGTGACTGCCGCGTCGAGCAAGCCTTGAACCATCAAGTTTATACCGTCAAGACAAGTGTAGGATTAACTGAGCGTAGGACTGGAGATCATTACGAAGAAGGGGTGGGTATAAATCATATTTTGAGCCTAATATCCTTTGTTTCATAACCGTGAACCAGACCACGTTACAACCCTTGAAAGACCTAATTGAGACGAGGTTTATTCTGAAAGCATGTCATCGCAAGGTTGCGTAACCTGACTCCTTACATGATTGTTAATCGTTAACATTGGTGCAAACATCTTTTCGCACCAATCAAACAGCACAACGTCTGGGCTAGCGGTCCATTCGTCTCACTATCACGACACTTCAATAAAGGACACTTTTTCAAAACTTACCTTGAACTTTGCATTAATGTTACCATTTATGAATGTACAATTGTAATTGCAAATCAGTGCTAGGTATTCAAGGACATCTCAACAAGGCCCAATCGAGGAGAAACTTGACTTTCAGTGGCGTACACGAAGCAAGATTATTTCAAAGCCCACAGGCTGGGGCAAATCACTCAACAGCTTGAGCAAGGGCAGGTTATCCGAGTTCAGCTTCCATATGTCAGAACTGGTTAAACTGGGACAGACCATTACCATGTTCAGACTGGGGCAAGAACAGGTCGCCCTGACCAACAAGCAGAGTTGCGACCTTCTCTGAAGAAAATTTACAACAAGTCACCAAGTACCCAGACTTGAGGCATCCAGAGCATCATCTCACGCTTCAATAGTGACGTCTTCAACAAACTGCGTGTCGAGGAAGTCAATCCCTCCCACCACCCGAAGTCCAATCTGCATTGGCAACTACCCAAAGCCCACTACGCTGGCGTCTCCACCTGCATTTCTAAACACCTGTCTGCATCATACGCATTGCATTCATTGTCATAAGCATTTTACACCATTTTGCATAACCAGTCATATCATACTTCCCCAGCTCTTGCGTCTCCGCGCGTCAGCATTTGCATTTGAACTTCCACTCATATGGAACATCATATCATCAAGCATTCATATATGCAAGTCAAGGTCCAGGATCAATCCCGAAGATTTCCAAGACCATCGATCGCCCAGTCAGGGGCATCTTCCGCAAGATGGTGGGTTTGTCCCACGATTTTCAAGAGCTTCAAAGCAATCACCAGCCCAGGCAGGGGCAATCTTCCGCAATTGGGTGTTTCTCCCATTAAATTCGAAGTTATTCAAAGTAAGATTCAGCCCAGTCAGGGGCATCTTTTTCAATACCATGGGCGTCTCCTGTGAAGAATTTCAACCTCGTGGTCGATCAAATATGCAAATCAACATTCGGCCCAGCCAGGGGCATACCATTCAAGACCGTGGGAGTTCTCCGCGAAGTCGTTCAACCTTTTGTTGGGCAAATCCAAGAAGTTCAAAGCAAGATCCAACCCGAACGGGGGCATCTTCAACAAGACCGTGAGCGTCCCTCATGAAGTTGTTCAACCTTTTGTTGAGCAAGACAAGGCATCAAGACAAATTCAGCCCAGTCAGGGGTATCCTCTTCAGAATTCATGGGCGTAACCATGAAATCGTTTCAGCAAATTATGATTTCCAAGCAAAAACGGTGGGCGTACCCCGTCGACTCATTTCAAATTCAATATTCCTCTCAGGGGTTCCCCAGTGAATTGTACCCAGCAAGCGTGACCGTTGTCAATTGCCTTACTATCATCCTTTTGGTGATAGTCGAACTCCGTCAGTTCAACCTAGCCTGCATCCTTTTGATGTTGGTAAACTTCAAATCTGTGTTGTCCTATCATCCTTTTGGTGATAACGACTATGTTCGTTTGTGTCTCGCTCCGTCATCCTTTTGGTGGGGGGTCTATCATGGTCATTAGTGATAGATTGTGCGATTTGAGTTGTGTTCCACTCCATCATCCTTTTGATGGAGGGGTCTATCATGGTCATTAATGATAGATTGTGCGATATTGTTTGGCGTGTGTCTCGCTCCATCATCCTTTTGATGGAGGGGTCTATCATGGTCATTAGTGATAGATTGTGTTTATTTGTGTTTCGCTCCATCATCCTTTTGATGGAGGGGTCTATCATGGTCATTAGTGATAGATTGTGCAATTTGAGTTGTGTTCCACTCCGTCATCCTTTTGATGGAGGGGTCTATCATGGTCATTAATGATAGATTGTGCGATATTGTTTGGCGTGTGTCTCGCTCCGTCATCCTTTTGATGGAGGGGTCTATCATGGTCATTAGTGATAGATTGTGTTTATTTGTGTTTCGCTCCATCATCCTTTTGATGGAGGGGTCTATCATGGTCATTAGTGATAGATTGAGCGATTTGCGTTGTGTCCCACTCCGTCTTCTTTTTGATGGAGGGGTCTATCATGGTCATTAATGATAGATTGTGCGATGTGTTTATTTGTGTTTCGCTCCATCATCCTTTTGATGGAGGGGTCTATCATGGTCATTAGTGATAGATTGTGTTTATTTGTGTTTCGTTCCATCATCCTTTTGATGGAGGGGTCTATCATGGTCATTAGTGATAGATTGTGTTTATTTGTGTTTCGCTCCATCATCCTTTTGATGGAGGGGTCTATCATGGTCATTAGTGATAGATTGTGCGATTTGAGTTGTGTTCCACTCCGTCATCCTTTTGATGGAGGGGTCTATCATGGTCATTAATGATAGATTGTGCGATATTGTTTGGCGTGTGTCTCGCTCCATCATCCTTTTGATGGAGGGGTCTATCATGGTCATTAGTGATAGATTGTGTTTATTTGTGTTTCGCTCCATCATCCTTTTGATGGAGGGGTCTATCATGGTCATTAGTGATAGATTGTGCGATTTGAGTTGTGTTCCACTCCGTCATCCTTTTGATGGAGGGGTCTATCATGGTCATTAATGATAGATTGTGCGATATTGTTTGGCGTGTGTCTCGCTCCGTCATCCTTTTGATGGAGGGGTCTATCATGGTCATTAGTGATAGATTGTGTTTATTTGTGTTTCGCTCCATCATCCTTTTGATGGAGGGGTCTATCATGGTCATTAGTGATAGATTGAGCGATTTGCGTTGTGTCCCACTCCGTCTTCCTTTTGATGGAGGGGTCTATCATGGTCATTAATGATAGATTGTGCGATGTGTTTATTTGTGTTTCGCTCCATCATCCTTTTGATGGAGGGGTCTATCATGGTCATTAGTGATAGATTGTGTTTATTTGTGTTTCGTTCCATCATCCTTTTGATGGAGGGGTCTATCATGGTCATTAGTGATAGATTGTGTTTATTTGTGTTTCGCTCCATCATCCTTTTGATGGAGGGGTCTATCATGGTCATTAATGATAGATTGTGCGTTTTTGCTTTGTGTTTCGCTCCGTCATCCTTTTGATGGAGGGGTCTATCATGGTCATTAATGATAGATTGTGCGATATTGTTTGGCGTGTGTCTCGCTCCATCATCCTTTTGATGGAGGGGTCTATCATGGTCATTAGTGATAGATTGTGTTTATTTGTGTTTCGCTCCATCATCCTTTTGATGGAGGGGTCTATCATGGTCATTAGTGATAGATTTTGCGATTTGAGTTGTGTTCCACTCCGTCATCCTTTTGATGGAGGGGTCTATCATGGTCATTAATGATAGATTGTGCGATATTGTTTGGCGTGTGTCTCGCTCCGTCATCCTTTTGATGGAGGGGTCTATCATGGTCATTAGTGATAGATTGTGTTTATTTGTGTTTCGCTCCATCATCCTTTTGATGGAGGGGTCTATCATGGTCATTAGTGATAGATTGAGCGATTTGCGTTGTGTCCCACTCCGTCTTCCTTTTGATGGAGGGGTCTATCACGGTCATTAATGATAGATTGTGCGATGTGTTTATTTGTGTTTCGCTCCATCATCCTTTTGATGGAGGGGTCTATCATGGTCATTAGTGATAGATTGTGTTTATTTGTGTTTCGCTCCATCATCCTTTTGATGGAGGGGTCTATCATGGTCATTAGTGATAGATTGTGTTTATTTGTGTTTCGCTCCATCATCCTTTTGATGGAGGGGTCTATCATGGTCATTAATGATAGATTGTGCGTTTTTGCTTTGTGTTTCGCTCCATCATCCTTTTGGTGTTGGGTCTATCATGGTCATTAATGATAGATTGTGCAATATTGTTTGGCGTGTGTCTCGCTCCGTCATCCTTTTGGTGGGGGGTCTATCATGGTCATTAATGATGGATTGTGCGAATTTTGTTTGTCTCGCTCCGTCATCCTTTTGGTGAAGGATCTATCATGGTCATTAAGGATAGATTATGCAATTGTGTTTTGCTTTGCCATCCTTTTGGTGGTAATAGCTGTGTGTGTTTCATCCCATCATCCTTTTGGTGATGACGACTTGTGCCGGTTTACTCAGAGGTTTACATCATCCAGCGTTGTCAACTCTCTAAGCTCTCTTTTCTTTTCGGACAAATTCAGGGTCTTCTTCATATCTAATTGACTTCTACCTCGGAAAAATGAATGCTGCAGCAGTTCATTTCCCTAGGTTTAAGCCGATTAGATAGGGGCATCTGTCATACCCTAAATTTGTCCTACCCCTTTTTAAAGTTTTTTTTCACTTTTGTTTCGTGCCATTTAGACACATGTCCGCTTGCAATTGGTCGATTTTTAGAAATTTTCTTTCTGACCAACTAAGACGTGACATGTGGCCTAACGACTTTTCTTCGTAAATATTATTTTCTTAAAGTTTTTTATTTTAAAATATTGTTAATGTCTTTGGTAATTATTTCTTTAATTCTTTTTTTTATATATATTTCTTTTTTATTATTAATATTTACTCATTGGTTTTCTTGTTTATTTATTTATTAAATTTGTTAGTTTTTTTAATCTTAAGGTTGATAAATTAAAAAAAGAGATAATAAAAAGGAAAATTAAAAAAAATATGTAAGAAAGAGAGATTGGAAACACGGTGGATTCGGCAGTTAGGGATGAAAGAATCAGTATAAAAAGGAGGTTACTGTTCAACAACGGGGAAGGGAAAACGGCGCAGCCCCAGAGAAAAAACCTAAACCCTAACTTACTGTTCACAGCGCCCCAATCCATCCCGGAAACCCTAAATCGATTTACCGTTCCCTCATCTTCCTCCCCTTGAGAAAATTTCCACCGAAAACCTTCCACCATCATCTCCTCTCTCTTTCTTCCGCCGAACCTTCACCCTTCTTTCACTCTGTTTTCCTCCTCCGGTTCTTTCTATCGCAACGGCTATCCGACCCCGGTGGTGTTGATTCGAGTTGCTCTCACACTTTAGAGATGATGGTAAAAGCTTCAGCTTGGCAGAAGGGGATGCAGATGCGGTAACTCATCATTTCAAATCCAAGGATTTATGCTCGAAGACGCACATGCCATTTATTGGAATCATTGACGACTTTGGCGATTTGGGTTCTATGTTTGCTCGGTTTATTGTCTGTCATGTGCAGGTTTCTAAAGGTGAAACTCAGGGTTTGGAACCAATACAGTCATCACAATCTCGCACAGACAAAGTTCAACAACATCAACAATAATGCCTCGTTGTTTTCGTCGCTTGGAAGTTCTGACCACGAGCCATGGTGTACGACTGTGAAGGCGAAATCCACTCTGATATTAACAGTATAACGGTATATTCGACACTAAGGTAACAACAGTTTGTTTATTGGTTCGATTTCGTCGCAAGATGTTTGTTCCTTGCTGCTTGTGTTGGTACTTGGACGAGTTGTTTGACTTGGTAGAATTTTCATAGTTGCGTCTGGTTGTGTTTTCTCGAATATGCTCTTAAGCCTGGAATACTCATGAACTTTTTCTCTTATTCAGATTTAGAGTTAATTTTTTCTAACCACTGGTTTGCAGATGTTAGTATGGTGGTGTTAAATCTCATTTCCATGACCTCTGTTTTGTGATAAGTCTGTTTCAACAGGTTTTGTTAGTTTCAGCTTTATGAACGAATTATTGATGTCAAATTTTTTTGGTTGCTGGTATAAGGAGACTTCCATTTAAGAAGCTAGTAGCAGCTTTTGTCTCGTAACAGCAGCACAGTGGGGTTCGACGCGAAACAGCACGCAGTCATAACGAGTTCCAGCTTTATGTTTCACACGATGCAATGCCGACACTAAGGGATTGAACTTCAGTGCATATGATTGTGCGGATCCGGTTTCGCACCAAGACTACACGGCGATTGCGTTTGATAAATTCTGCATCTCTAACTTAGCTCTGTATCTTTCCCTCTTCAATTTCCTATATTGTTTTGCTGTTCTGCTTGGTGGTGGATAATTTCTATGCAGGTTGCGACACCGCCGAAGGAGAATCATGAATGAGAATGAAAGGGAAGATGAGGAAATCTGGATTTTGCACATAGTTCAACCATAATGTCATACTTCATATCCAACTAGTTCTGATGCCGACACCGTGATGGTAACATTTTTTAGCAGCAGTGGTAATAGTAAGCAAGTTTGAGTGCAAGTTCTGGTGCCGACACTATGATGGTGCAGCAAGCGCAACAGCCGCGCAACAAACAAACTTCGGATCATTTATCTGCGATGGGGTCCATTTCTAATCCGACTTTTTGTTTTTTTTATGTCAGTTTAATTCAAGACATTACTTAGTCTGTTGAATGTTCATTGTTGTGGAAGTAAATAAATCTGGGCAGGAAATACAATCCTATACGGATGTCGTTTTGTGTCTGCCGTGAGTATATCAAAACTAATTGTGCTGCTTTTGGTTTTAATTGCGTTTGGCTTTTACTTATGGTAATGAATAAGCTCATTTGAAGGCTCGAATTTCTGTTTAATCTTGGCAGTAAACGGTAAATATTGATGGTAATTGCTGCTACTACACGTTGTTAGTGAAAACAAACTGTCATTATCGTATTGTGTCGAAATATTTTGGTTTTCAGCCCTGCTGTTATTCTATTTCACCTGTGAAGTATGTTCGGTTTTGCTGCGTACTCATTTGATTTCGCAGATGATGTATTCTTTCAGGAGGATGTAGTTTGTGGTTTCTATATTCTATGTACACCTCGCTACCGCTACCATATGAAGATCTGGTATAGATTATGCTATTTTTGGTTTCAATGTTGACTGATTGTTTGCATTACTACCGCAATATGGTCTCGAATATTTCGCATTGTCGAAAATGCTTTGTTGCATTATCATGTTGATCAAATTAATTCTGTGCGCGGAACCAAAGCGTATTCATGTTTTACATGTTGGTTGCTATGAATCTCTGGCGGTTTGCGCGGTTCAATTTCGAGAATGATAGGTTTTAATGGTTTTAGCTTAGGTGATGTGAAATTATTATATTACTTGGGTAAATTCATGTGCCAAATCGTTGCTACCACAAGCTTAAAGCTGGAAACCTCGCTGGCTATCGCACTGTTTAAGGATTAGGAGAAAATATGACATTGTTTGGAAATCATTGCAATAATTTGTTTTTATTATAAAGGTATTATTAATAGTTCTGCAGGGATTATTTTCATGGCTGTTTGATTAGAAATATGGATAACTGCTTTTACGTGGCATTTCTATCCTATGCTCTCACTGTAGCAATTCAAGATTAGAGATAAGTAGGAGCTCGTGCTTGTATTGACGGTGTGGACGGTAATCATGTCGGTTTTCATTTTCTTTTTCATAGCCCAATCCATTTTAAGTTGATACTGATTGATTCAAAAGGATTAAATCAATTTATTTTTTTTGAACAAATTATTTTTTTTAAACTTTATTTTCAAAATTTGATTAAGCATTTTTCTTCCCTAGTCCTATTTCAATATATTTTTCATTACCAAATTATTTTCTAATTAAATTACGAAAATTAAACTCTTAAGGTCTAGCACCTCTTGGGTTTTTTTGAGTGATCATTATCGGGGCGTACGCCTTGGATAATATTGTTTTTTTTATCATTTTAAAATATGCTTTTAATTATTCGAGCAAAAATATATTATAGGAGTCTAGCACTCTGTGTAATATATTCATTGTTTATTCAAACAATATTTCTTAAATTAAATCAAAACCATCCTCAAAAATAATTTTCCTAATTTTCATTCAAATTATTTTCTAATCAAATCATGAGAAGCTAAGTTCTTGAAGTCTAGCACTTCTTGAATTTTTGGATAGTCATTACTAAGGTGTACACCTTAAGTAGTGTATTATTCGACCTCTCATTTTCAAAAATTATATTTTTCTAACAAAGAATGTCATGAGAATTTAGCATTCTTTGTGATATTTCTTTTGTTCATTCAAACATTTTTCCAAATGAAAAAGGCGTCGTCGAGATCTAGCATTTCGATAATACCCCAATTAATTGGTTGTGAGGCCCGCGTCTCATTTATCAAATAATTGTCATTTCTCTCATTTTTAAATCCAATCTCACGTCCTCACATCTCGTACCTTAAACTTTTCGTACCTCATTTCACTTCAAATCTTTTCTAAACTATTTTCGTTCCGATTCAAACTTCGAAAGAAGGAGGTTCTTGGAGTCTAGCATTCCTTGAATCTTCAAGTGAATAATTCTCGAGGCACGTCCTTTGGGTTGTTATTCACTCAACCTTTCAACTTTTTTCAAACTCAATCATTCTCAATATTCTCCTGAGTCGATTGCTCGTCCGCATTCACAACCCATTTCATTCATAATTCCTCGTGGTCTCAATATTAGGAGCACCCTCAGGGACTAATATCGTTTCTCACAGCCTTAACCCTTGACACGTCGTCAAGCCGGTTCCATCTTCAATCAAATCTTCGACACGTCGTCGAACCAGTTCAAAACGATTCCCTTTTGGCCTCGCATGCCATCCTTCGATTCGATCCTTTCACAAAACATTTCTAAAAAACGTACGAAAGAGGGATATTCTTAGAATCTAGCATTCTTTGAATATTCGAATGAGTAACTCTTGGGCGCGCCCCCGAGTTGTTATTAGTTCATTCTTTCATTTTCAAAGTATCCAACTCTTATCTTCAACTCAATTTCCGAAAGAACTGAGTTCTTGGGATCTCGCATTCCTTGAATTCTTGAATGACAAGCTCTTGAGGCACGCCCTTAGGTTGTTTGTCAGTCACTCTTTCGTCTTTTTTTTCAAACTTCCAACCCATTCAACCTCATCTTTTCGTGGTTGTCACCACGAACTACGGACGCTCTGATTCTTTATTCATTCTTGAATATAAGATACGTAGGCACAAGATTGCGATGATCTTGGCGAGCACACATCCCCTCCATCTTCCGTTTTCCCCCATCTTTTCCCGTAGTCGAACTACGACGCTCTGATTTCTCATTCTCGTCCGAATGAGCATACGTAGGCACAAGGGCCCCAATCCTTGGCGAGCACCCTATCTTCTAACCACCCATCTCTCCTTAGCGTCTTTAACCTTTTACCCTACCAATTCTACCTTTAGCAACGAGAAGAAAACCAGTAAACCTAAACAACACTCCCCACAATTACCTTAAGAGGTTCCCGTCGAGTACGACGGACGTGAGGGGTGCTAATACCTTCCCCTCACGTAACCGACTCCCGAACTCGGAACTTGGTTGCGACAGCCCTGTTCCTATCCTTTCATTTTTAAGAGGTTTTCTCGATATTTTCCTCTCTCGTTTATTCGGGAAAAATAAAGTTCGGTGGCGACTCTGTCGAACCGCATTTCCGCGCCTTTCGCGCGAGGGTCGCGTTCTCCGAAATGTCTCCATGATTTTTCGAGGTGCGACAAAGCCGTAGATAGATTGTTTTTTCACACGTAGACAAACCAACAAGTGTGGATCCCATCGAGTACGATGGACGTGAGGGGTGCTAATACCTTCCCCTTGCGTAACCGACTCCCGAATCCAGACAATGGTTGCGATGACCTTGTCTTATACCTTTGCATCAGGTTTTTTCAGATCGTTTCCTTTCCCGTTCTGAGGGATAAATAAAGAAAGGTGGCGACTCTTCTGTTTTGCCGGCGCCTTATTTTCGCGGTAGCGACAGTCATGACGATCGTCATTGAACTGTCACAACCGTGATGGTCATGACGAACACCATGGAGCTGTGACGGTCGTCACACTCACAAAATCTGAGCGCATCAGAGATGTCACATTTTCAACTTAACAGACAACATACACCTGCAAAAGATCATTTAGTAACATACATAGCACAGAATCGGATGAACAAACGACGATAATTTGCTTAGCATCTTAATTATAAGACAACCTGTTATTTTGAATCTAAACTCCATTAAAAATTCAGCAAGTAATAATCTTACATAAATTCACTAAAACAACTAGTTTTCAGCCATAAAAATCAGCACTACCGATTCATCGGTTTAGTGCGTCCAACCAACATTTGGCACTCAACAGAGGCAACCAATTTAATGAAAGGTACTTAATAAAATTCAGCAACAAGGAAATCAATTAAAACAGTAGAATTAATCGTTCATCCCCCCCAAGAGTGCTACGTATCAGAGCGACCAACGACACCTTGAACGAAGTGACATTTTATTCCGGGTTACCTGTAAATTACCACCAACGGAGGTAACATACAACGTAAAGGGTGAGATATCAAAATTATAACATAAGGCATGATAAAAGTCATGTCAGGATCATATCACAACATTATAATTTTCGCAGTATTCCAAATATTATCGACAACAAATGCTAGGAGTTTATCATTCATATCCATAACAATTAGCAAGAAATTTCAGCAACCCATCATCACTTGCAACCACATAACGACGCGACACTATACGACTCAACTATGCATATGCATGTGGTACCAATTTGGAGCAAAACTCCACAACCAATTTATTCGCCATTATAGGCCGCCAATACAGGCACAACCACGCCAATACAGGCCAACCATGATGATATGCTATGAGATGCATCTATTATGGACTACACACAACAACAACAACCACGCAACAAGGCATTAAGCCTACAACCAAATTGTCCATAACCAAAGCATCACAATTTCATACAAATCATGTAACCACAATTTTCAATCAAATCAAGTAAGAACACAATAACAACATCCTCTTAACAAGTGAAAAATTAGCGCGTGTCGGCACCGTTTCCAAATATTTTCACACAGAACTAATGACATAAAAAAAACTCTTCCCGACACGGACAAGCATCATCTCTAATATTTATCAACCCACAAAAACTAACCCTATGATTCAATTCCCTTCATGAAATTGATCATACCCATAGTTATAGAATTGAACCCCACCTTACCTTTGGATTGAGGGAAACTCTAAACTCCCGGTTCCGGTTTGCTCTCTGGTGACTCTTCTGCAACTACCTTGAATTCTCTCTGGTGGTTAATTTCCTCTGTTCTCAACTTCCTCCAGCCACGTTCCTTTTCTTTTTTTGATTTTTGTTTCTACTGTTACTAGTTTTCCCCACTTAGGTTACTAGTAGTTAAATTATTTTATTTTTTTGTTAATTTTGGGCTTACTAGTAGCACCACCCTCTTTTACTATTTTAATTACTAATATTTGGCCCACTTAGATAGTTATTCATTAAAACCAACTATTATTCTTTTTCTCGTTCCTTTTTATTTAATTTCGCACTAACGATAAAATATCCCGACTAAAAGAATTTTACTCGATACCCGAATACTACCACGATACGGTGGGCGTGGCCAACAATTCATAAATAATTTAATTTAAAATAACCGGGCGTTACAACTCCCCCAAACTTAAAAGAATTTCGTCATCGAAATTACCTCAATCAAACAGCTCGGGGTAAGACTCCCACATCTTGCTTTCTAGTTCCCACGTCAAGCTCTCGCCAACCGCTCCCAACCAGACCACTTTCACCAAAGCAATCTCTTTTCCTCTTAACGTCTTCACCTCACGATCATCAATTCTCACAGGCATCGTCTCCACCGTAAGATTGTCACGTACTTGCACATCGTCCATAGGAATGACATGCGACAGATCTAAAATATACTTTTGGAGTTGCGACACATGAAATACATCGTGCAGATTTGACAACTTAGGCGGCAACGCCACTCGATATGAAACCCTTCCAACTCTGTCTGATATCTGATACAGACCAATGAAACAAGGAGTAAGCTTCTTAGATTTCAAAGCTCTACCAACACCAGTCACAGGCGTGACTCTAAAAAATACATGATCCCCAGCTTCAAATTCTAAACCCTTTCTGCGCTTATCATGATACCTTTGCATCAGATTGATGTTATCCTTGGGATGAACTGGTTGGAGTACAACTATGTTCACATTGATTATTATAGAAAGACTGTGAGATTTCCTGAGTTTGGCGATGGTGGAGAACTGATGTTTGTATCTGCCAAGCAAGTGGGAGAATTCTTGGAAGATGAGGCTCAGATGTTTGCTTTGTTTGCATCGCTTTAAGTTGATTGTGAAGCAGTGGGCGTAGAACTACCAGTGGTTCAGGAATTTCCAGAGGTGTTCCTAGAAGATATGAGTGACTTACCTCCTGAGCGCGAGGTAGAGTTTACTATTTATGTGACATCGGGCACTAGTCCTGTGTCGATGGCTCCTTATCGGATGTCTGCATCTGAGTTAGGAGAATTGACGAAACAGTTGGAAGATTTGCTTGAGAAGAATTTTATTAGGCCGAGTGTTTCTCCGTGGGGTGCTCCTGTGTTGTTGGTGAAGAATAAAGATGGTAGTATGAGATTGTGTGTGGATTATCGACAATTGAATAAAGTGACGATTAAGAATAAGTATCCACTTCCGAGGATTGATGATTTTATGGAGCAATTGGTGGGTGCTTGTGTGTTTAGCAAGATTGATTTGAGGTCTGGTTATCATCATATTCGCGTTAAGCCTGATCATATTCCAAAGACAGCTTTCAGGACGAGGTATGGGCACTATGAGTATACTGTGATGCCGTTTGGTGTGTCTAATGCACCTGGTGTATTCATGGAGTATATGAATAGGATTTTCCATCCATATTTGGATCAGTTTGTGGTGGTGTTTATTGATGATATTTTGATATATTCTAAGTCTGAAAAAGAGCATGCACAATATCTAAGAGTTGTATTGCAAGTTTTGAAGGACAAGAAGCTTTATGCCAAGTTGTCTAAGTGCGAGTTTTGGTTGAAGGAAGTGAGTTTCCTTGTCCATGTGATTTTTGGTGGAGGGATTGCTGTTGATCCATCAAAGATTGATGTTGTGTTGCAGTGGGAGACTCCAAAGTCTGCTACTGAGATTTGAAGTTTCCTTGGGTTGGCTGGTTATTATCGCATGTTTATAGAAGGCTTTTCTAAGTTGGCACTGCCTTTGACACAATTGACTCGAAAGGGTCAAGCTTACATGTGGGATGTAGCTTGTGAGAAGAGTTTTATAGAACTCAAGAAGAAGTTGACGACTGCTCCGGTGTTGATTTTGCCGAATCCGAGTGAGTCTTTTGTTGTGTATTGTGATGCGTCGAAGATGGGTCTTAGAGGTGTACTGATGCAGAATGGTCAGGTTGTCGCTTAGGCTTCCATACAATTGAAGATTCATGAAAGGAATTATCCTACGCATGACTTAGAGTTGGCCGCTGTGGTGTTTGTGTTGAAAATTTGGCGACATTATCTTTTTGGATCCAGATTCGAAGTGTTCAGTGATCACAAGAGTCTGAAGTATTTGTTTGATAAGAAGGAGTTGAATATGAGGCAGATAAGATGGCTTGAACTTCTGAAGGACTATGATTTTGAATTGAGTTACCATCCGGGTAAGGCTAATGTTGTGGCTGATGCGTTAAGTAGGAAGTCCTTGCATATGTCGATGCTTATGGTTCGAGAGTTAGAACTGATTGAGTGATTCAAAGATTTGAGTTTGGTTTACGAAGAGACTCCTAACAATTGACTAGTAGTATTCTCCAAGAGATCAGAGAAGGTCAGAAGTCTGATTTAAGTTTGGTGGATCGTCTCACGTTAATTAATCAAGGTAACAAAGGTGATTTTCGGATTGATGAGAATGGTGTGATGAGGTTCAGAGATAGAGTCTGTGTTCCCGATGTGCCAAAAATCAAGAAGATCATTCTTGAAGAAGGTCATAGAAGCGGGTTGAGTATTCATCCTGGTGCCACAAAGATGTATCAAGACTTTAAGAAGTTGTTTTGGTGGCTGGGTATGAAGAAGGAAATTGCAGAATTCGTGTATGCTTGTTTGACTTGCCAGAAGTCGAAGGTGGAACATCAGAGACCGTCGGGTTTGATGCAACCGTTGAGTATTCCAGAATGGAAATGAGATAGCATTTCTATGGATTTTGTGACGAGTTTGCCGAAGACTTTGAAGGGATATGATTCGATTTGGGTGATTGTTGATAGATTGACTAAATCAGCTCATTTTATACCGATGAGGATCAATTATTCGTTGCAGAAGCTTGCTGAATTATATATTGAGCAGATTGTGAAGTTGCATGGTGTTCCGTCGAGTATTGTGTCGGATAGAGATCCGAGATTTTCGTCGAGATTCTGAGAAAGTTTGTAGACAGCGTTGGGTACTAAGTTGAGGTTGAGTTTTGCCTATCATCCGCAGACGGACAGACAGACAGAGAGAACTATCCAGTCTTTAGAGGATTTACTAAGAGCTTGTGTGTTGGATCAAGGTGGATCGTAGGATAATCATTTGTCGTTGATTGATTTTGCCTACAATAACAGTTACCATTCTAGTATCGGAATGGCACTGTATGAGGCTTTGTATGGTAGGAGGTGTAGGACTCTGTTGTATTGGTATGAGTCAGGCGAGAGTGCTGTACTCGGACCTGAGATTGTGCAAGATACGACCGATAAGATTAAGATGATCCAAGAAAAGATGAAAGTGTCGCAGAGTCGTCAGAAGATTTACCATGATAAGAGGAGGAAAGCACTTGAGTTCCAAGAGGGAGATCACGTGTTTCTGAGAGTTACGCCGGTAACTGGTGTTGGACAAGCTATAAAGTCTCGAAAGCTCACATCGTATTTTGTTGGTCTGTATCAGATTTCGCAGAGGGTGGGGGAAGTAGCCTATCAGATTGCTTTACCACTGTCAGTTGAGATATTACATGATGTGTTTCATGTATCTCAGTTGAGGAAGTATATTCCAGATCCGTTGCATGTGATTCAGATGAATGATGTACAAGTGGGAGATGATTTGACTGTTGAGGCGTTGCCTATTTGGATTGACGAACGAGAAATGAAGCAGCTACGAGGTAAAGAGATTGCCTTAGTGAAGGTATTGTAGGGAGGACCAGCTGGAGAAAGTTGGACTTGGGAACGTGAAGATCAGATGAATGAGTCGTATCCGACTCTGTTTTCTTGAGGTAATTTTTGAGGACGAAAATTCTTTTAAGTGGGGGAGAGTTGTAACACCCTAAATTTAATCGTAATATTTTAATTAATTATTTAATTCAGAATATTCATGTTTCGGTAAATTTTCGGTGGTTCTGAGAAGTATTGAAAAATGTGCATTTTCGGGTATTTATTTGATTAATAGCATATAATATTAATTTATTAGTATTATTATTAATTAAAATGAATATAAGTGAAATAAGGGTAATTTGGGCATTTGAAGGAGTTAGTAAGGGTAATGAGGGAAAAGCCCGATTTGTGAGGCCCAAGACTAGGTTTGACAAAATTGAGTTCTGAAGGGAAATTAGAATTCATTTGTGTTAACCGTGAAAGTTGGGTGGGCAGAGCTCTGAAGGAAAGGTTGGAGGCCGAAGATCCCAAAAGTTAATCGTGAAAGCTGCAAATCGACTAAGGTATGAGTAGTATCGCTTTTCATGATTTTCTATGTATGCCTTTCGGTGTGTTTATGGTGGGGTTAATATTTAAGGTATTTTGGGTTGATTGCGGGAAAATTAGGGAAATTGACTATAAGACTCTGAGATTATGGTTTGTGATATGTATCACTGAATATTGAATATATGATATGAGGATTAGAAAACCTTAGGCCTTCGTGGCCAAAACTATGGGGTGACATACACCCGACCTTGAAGGGATAGAGATAGGTGATATGAGAAATTATGATGCCTTTAGGGTAATTGTAGGAAAATTATGGTTTAGGACATGAATATGTCCCAGGATTGGCCTAATAAACCGTAGGTTTTGTGTCTTTATCACCGTAGGACCTTAGGGATGATTTAGGGATGTTTTGGGGGCATTGGGTAAGTAAAACGTATGAGTATTTGAGTGAAAATCAGTTCTGGTGCATAGCAGTTTTTGCTGTCATCGTATTGTTCGCCTAGCGAAGAGAAGCTTCGCCTAGTGAACCATGTTTTTCCAGACTCTCCTAGTGAAGAAAGCTTCGCCTAGCGAAGACTCGCCCTAGACTCGCCTAGCGAGCATGCCAACGAATGTAGCAGAGTTTTGTGAAATTTGATCGTGTGCAGTGATGCCGTGATGTCTGAATCTGTGATTTCTGTGATGGATTACCATGAGTATGACAGTGGGTCTTGGGTGATCTGTACATGATGACATGATGGTTCCTATGATGTATTATGATGATATTACCATGATTATGATGAATTATGTGATAACATGAAATATGATGATTTATGTGATGATGATGAATATGATGAATGATGATGCACTTATGCTGTTATATGAGGATGATTTTGTGACGTGTGTATCATGCATTCATGTGCATCCGGACTTCGGTTCAGGACCTCAATTATTTTGACTTCAATCCCATTGTGCAGATGTGAAGTATTTTGATGTGATCTGGTTCTCTAGTAGAATCGATCCTATTGATGGGGATCTATGGAGGGTTGATGGCCCAGCGTCTATCGAGCTGTGATGATTGGTACCACATGCATTGAGTAGTGTCGCATTGCATTTATGAGTTTTTTTGTATAAATTATGATGTTGTGGCCTTTTGAGGCATATTTGAGGAATATGAATGTGTTGGATATAATTATGATGTCGTTTATGCATTAATTGTTATACATTGATTATTATGAACTATTTTACTCCCCTTCCTGTTTGAATGTTACCTCCACGCATGTAACATGCAAATGATCCAGTTTAGCCGTGGATGTCGTCGAGGAGTATTTTGAATTTTTGAGTCGTTAACCATTATGGTTAAATTAGAGGGTCTTGCTATGATATGTAACATCGGGTTGAGTTCTTTGAGTTAAACATTATACTGTTTAGTTATTTTGCTATCTTTCCCTTTTTGAGGAAAACTTTGATTTATGTTTTGAGTTCCGCTGTTTATGATGTTTTGATGTATTTTGGGGAAAACCCGTAGTTACGGAGTATGGACCTATTTTGATGACATTGAGAAATGTACGCCCTTTTGGTGGCTTTTTATTGAGATTTAATTATTTACTCTGAAATCTGTGTAATTTTTCATGATAATTTTGGGGTAGAAAAGGGTGTTACAATATCCGCAGGAATTTTCTGATTTTACTGTTGTTCTACAATTGGAATTGTTTTAAACATAGAACATAAAAGGTGTTTATTTTGGTTTCATAATGCAACGATCGCATGAAAAGTTATTATCAATGGTAAAAGTTTCTGTTTTAAATCGATTGATAAAAACACGTGAAGATTAAGGCTCGATAATTCATTTCATACGTATTTTCTTAACAAAGCATGTAAACTCATTAATAATAAATATAATCACATATCATCTCAAGATATTTCATCTCTAAAAAAAATTGTGAGTTTTATCATATTGATCCTTAGATGATCTCTCAACCTAACTATCAATATGATATGATTAAAGGATTGATATTAGTGAACATCAACTCACAAAACTATCTCTAGACTTTGTTTATTGAAAGATGAAAAAGATAGGTCAATAGTTGAAACATATCTCTCAATAATGATCCAACACAAATATTACATAAAAACAAGGTTTTTCACCATATATTCATCTTCGACTTGTTCACATACAAAATATCAAGAGAAATACATACAAAAGTTAAGATTATCTACCACTAATCTTGACACAAAAGTGACTTAGCTACCCATAACCATGGTAGCTTTCTTCACAAGTTTCGAGAGGAGATGAATGAGCATCCACGTCAAAGAATCAAACTCGTATGCGAATCCAACTTCTATGTGTAAAATCTAAAAAAATCAGGTTTTGGTGTGTAAAAGTAGGTTATGATCCCCAAAAATGATCAAAATTACTTATATAATACATTCAGAAATGATCATGTTCACACTGCGAACAGATTATTCGCCTAACGAACATCAAATTAGGCACCTGATGTGCCTCTGCATAGTTAAACCGCCTATGAGACAACTCTGAAGTTCGTTGTGTGAATGATTATTTGCCCAACGAACTACTTCGCCTATAAGTTTGTACAACGAACTTATGACCCTTTAACTACTGCCTCAAGTCTGGGATGCTTCGCTAACTCTTCGCTGACGCGTTGCCACAACGAACCTTCATTGGCTTGTTTGCCCAACGAACTTACATTTGCCACTGCCTCAAGTCTAAAAGCATTCACTAGTTATTCGCCAGTTGTTCACAAAACGAACGTTCGCTAGCAAATTCGCTCAGTGAACTTACTGAAATTCTTCTCTTCCTTTGGCAACCTTGTCCAATTTGTTGTAAAGAAGTAATAATTGCCATCTTAAGATTCCCTTGACTTTTGAACCATCAACACCACTATCATCAGTGCAATTCCCACCTCTTGGGAATCTGAGTGCATAGTTTGAGTTAACTGAGCGTAGGACTGAAGATCATCACGTAGATTGGGTGGGTACAAATAAAATTTGAGCCTTTATCCTATATTTCTTTTAAACCATGAACCAGACCACGTTACAATCCTCGAAAGACCTAACTGAAGCAAGGTTATTTTGAAAGCATACTACAATAAGGTTGCGTAAACTGACTCCAAAAGATCCTTGCGGATAATTTGTTTTGGCATCATACCTTTTTGCTTTACCTTTCACTTTTAAATGTCTTGAACCACCATGTTCTGACCAATGACTCATTTATTTTGCATCTTTCAAAAGTTACATGAACTTTACATTTACCATGTTTGTATGAATACTTTTGTTTGCAAAATGACTTTCTTCTCAAGGAACTTTCAAATAATTGAGAAACTTGGTCGGTGATCCTATCAGAAGAAAGTTCCTTCTAAATCTGGTTGAGGATCAGTCCAAGATTGGTTGTTTAGTGCGATTCTTTCTCAGATTTGGTTTGTTCAGAAGATATTTCAAGACTCGGGATGGGGCAAGCTTCCCAAGTGCACAATAAAGCAGACATGTCCAGAATCTTTCAAGTTGAAGCAATGATCAGTTCATCTACAACAGATAGCTAATTTAGAGCAGTTTACTTGAAGAAATCTCAAGCAGCTCTCCATCCTTCCTACAAGGATCATCAACTTGGAACAATTTATTAGTGTGGTAGAGATGTGTTCAACAGTTCCATCTTTGGTCCCCAAGCAGAATGGCAATGATTTCTATGTTGAGGAATTAGTCTCCTAGTCTTGCCTTCTTCCCCGAAAGAGTCGAGCCATGTTGTCGACATCTGCATTTACATTTGATCATATATCATCTGTATAATTCACATACTTATGCATAGTAAGAGTGTTTCATCCTCATTTGCATTCACCATAGGTCGTGTTGTTATCCATGTTTTACCTTTGGTCAAAGTCCAACTTACATGGCACCTACCAAACAAATATTGTCTTTATGTTATCTGGCATTTTTCCAAATATTCTTTTGTGTTCTGATGTATTCCCAAAACTCTCTCTCTGTGTGATATGATGTTTTTCCATATGTTCCTGTGTTTGTCTCTCTTTTGTATCTAATGCGATTTATGGGTGTCCCATATATTCGTCTCTCTAGTGTTTTACCAGATTGAGTCTTTTGTTCTGACGTTTTTTCAGAACCTATATGATGCTTTTCCAGATATTCCTTTTTGATTCAAATGCTTTTTCAGAATCTTTCCGAAGTTTTATCAGATGTGTTTGTTTCTCTAATGTTTTTCCAGATTGAGTCTTGTTCTGATGTTCTTCCAGAACCTATCTGATGTTTTTCCAAATATTTTCCATTGTGATTTTGATACTCTTCCAGGATTTGTTTCACTCCTCAGCGAGTTTCCAAATATATCTTTGTAATTCTGATGTTTTTCCCGAATTTCATTTCTTTTACCGTCTGATATTTTTCCAGATGTGTCTTTTTTTCTGATGCATTCCCAGAATTTCATCTCTTTTACCGTCTGATGTTTTTTCAGATGTGTCAGTTGTTCTGATGTTTTTCCAGAACTCATTTATGTCTATCTGGTGTTCTTCTAGATATGACTTTGCTTCTGATGTTTTTCTAGAGACTCCTTTGTGTCTATCTGATGTTCTTTCAGATATGATCTTGTTTATCTGATGTTCTTCCAGATATGTATTCAAAATCTTTTCCCATACATTTAATGCTTATATAAATGTTTTGGATGTATCTTCAGAATCGTTGTCTTCATTTAATGCACTGCTAGATGTCTTCAATTTATTTTTGACTTTGGTTGACAACTACTGAATATTTTCAAATCTATTTCCATTCTTAATCTAATGTTTTTC
This sequence comes from Lathyrus sativus, assembly GCA_963859935.3. Classification (NCBI taxonomy): domain Eukaryota; kingdom Viridiplantae; phylum Streptophyta; class Magnoliopsida; order Fabales; family Fabaceae; genus Lathyrus; species Lathyrus sativus. Next base: position 860,362,502 of record OZ012735.1, on the reverse strand, counting down.
TGGATGTGTTTCGGAGTTTATTCGATGTTTTCCTGAATATCTCTGATGTGTTCTAGAGTTTATTCAATGATTTCCTGAATATCTCTGATGCTTTCCAGAGTCCATTCAATGCTTTTTTGGATGTCTCTGATGTTTGCTGTGTGTTCTAGAGTTCATTCAATGCTTTTCTGGATGTCTATGATGTTTGTTGTGTGTTTCAGAGTTCATTCAATACTTTTTTGGATGTCTCTGATGTTTGCTATGTTTTCCAGAGTATATTCAATGCTTTTATGAATATATATGATGTTTGCTTGAATACCCGTAATGTATTTCTCTGATTTCTCCTCACCTTATTCAATGATCTTCTGAATACTATGACTCTTTTCCGTCCAGTTCCGTTCATGGATGATGACTATTGATTCCCCATTGGAGCTTATTCAATGTTATTTTGAATATCTCTGATGGATGCCTACTGATGTTCCAGAGTTTCATTCAACGTTCTTCTGAATGACTCTAATGGTAGTTACAGTTCCTTTCCAGAGTTTTGTTCCATGCATTTCTGACAAAATTTCTAATGACTGTGATCTTTTCCCCAGTAAAGTTGTTTTTGCTTTCTGGATGTTCCTGAATATTCCACAGTAAAGTTAAATGCTTTCTTGGAAGTCTCTGTTATATTCTCAAATTTCTGGTCTCATGCCACATCTAATGCTTTTCTAGATGTTTCTGTTCTATTTTTTTTTATTTACATTACTTTCAGCATCTGATGCTTTTCCGGATGTCTGTATTTCTGTTTAGGGTTTGTCCTCCTTTTTTAAGTATTACTAGATACTCTTTGTCACCTTGGTAGATGTCCATAATATCTTGTATTCTTCAGTTGTGTATCCTTGAGACTTTTTCCTGTGAAGTTGTCAGTCTTTCCCTAGTGGAGTTGCAACATCTTCCTAGTATGTATTCACCCCCTATGAAATTTTTCTTCACAGGATGTTTGTTTTGTGTTTATATCATATCATAAGCATTTTTGTGGCATCTTAGGGCCAAAAATTGCGCATGTTTGAAATTTAAGTCTCTCCGATCTTGTCGAGACGAAGATTTTAATCTTCACATTTTCAGATCGAAGAAACTTAAATAGGGGGCATCTGTCATATCCTAAATTTTAACTTTAAGATTCCATGTCTTTTTGCATCATCTGCATACTTTATCATGTTTCGCATCTTGCATGATACCCAATTTATTAGCCAGAATAAACTTGTTGGATTTACAGCCGAACCGGTCAAACCAAAAGTCAACTGTTCGTAAAATTGGTAGAAAGAAAATTTCAAAATCGAGCCTGCAAACGTCAGTCATATTAATCTATATTTCACGTAGTTTAACCTGGCGTCCTCATTTGAATTTTTTGACTGCTTTTTGATCGCATTTTGGACAATTTAAGCCATTTAACCGGGTAAAACTTATTTCAAAATTTGACTAAACGCTGTATTTTTTTAATACATATATTTCACGCTAATCATTTCAGTGTATTCATTTTATTTTTTCAAGCACTTCGATACCGGTCCAATTATTCATTTTTTTAATCGATTTTATTATTATTTTAGTTAAATAATATTTTATTTAATCAGATTTTATATTTTAGTTTTATTTAATAGTTTATTGTTATTTTTAATTTGTTTATTCTTTACTTTTTAAAAAAATAATATTTTATCTTTATATTTCTAGCAAGACTTAGATATTAAGTTTTAAATATATCATTTGTTTTTACTATATTTTGGTGTAAACTTATTAGCATCATACTGTCATCGTAGCATGCATGCGTGACTCATTCTTAAGATACACACAAAAAACTCCATCAACTCATTATCCTCATAGATATATTTCTCTCTCTTGTTTTGAAATTTGAAAAGAAAAACAATATAATAAAACAAGGCACATACCATTATTCTTCATTTTTTTAAAAACAATCTCTCTCTCTCTCTCTCTCTCTCTCTCTCTCTCTCTCTCTCTCTCTCTCTCTCTCTCTCTCTCTCTCTCTCTCTCTCTCTCTCTCTCTCTCTCTCTCTCTCTCTCTCTCTTTCTCTCTCTCTCTCTCTCTCTCTCTCTCTCTCTCTCTCTCTCTCTCTGGACACTGGACCACACTTATCTTTTTTCACAGTTTTTTCTTTTTCAACATTTCCTTCTTTTACATCGTAGTTCTGAACTACGATTGCTCTGATTTCCTATCAAAGAAAAACAAACATAGGATTGCGAGATCCTAGCGAGCTACATTTTTATTTTTCCAAATTTTCTCTTTTCTCTGTCCACCTTTACCTTTAGCAAACAATCTTAGCCAACACAAATATTTTAAGAGGTTCCTATATAGTACTGCACATACTTAGGGTGTTAGTACCTTCCCTTAGTATAACCAACTCCCGTACCTTTGATCTCTCTTTTGCTTAGCTTAGGGCCTTGCTTTTGCTTTGCATTTTACTTAGAGTTTTTGTTCGATCTTTTCTCCCTTTCCCTTGGATAAAATAAAAGTTCGGTGGTGATATCTTATTATTGTGAGCCAAGCTGATCCTATAGCTTTGGTAACGATTCTCACCGTAATATTGGGCGAGCCCTCTATGGTTAGGATATGGGAGCGTACCTTACGTGGGTGGAACTAGTCTCTCAGCCCTAGTAAATAATTTTGCGATGAAGTTAAGAGTATGCTAGATAGCCTTGTCATCGCCCTCGCTTGATTCCTTCCTCTTCTTAGATCCGAGAGTCCGGTGGGATATTGTCCCTTAGAGTTAGATTCTTATGACCCTAAAAGGGAATCTCCCCTTACATACTTCTTTAAGTTCCCTTCTTGAATCAGACGCTTTTTGAACCAGCTACTAGGTTTAGGGCCCATAACATCTACCTTTGGAGCTAGCAGTTGAGGGGTGTTATGCATGTAGAGGAATTCTTTCCATATCTGCTCTTGGAGAGTATTCATAGGCATGAAGCTCTTAGTGAGCTTTCCGTTTTGCTTAAATGATGTCTTGTCTTTGACATGTGATATGCATTGACCCCTTTGCAAGATGTCAACATGGAAAGTGGTGTTATTTTGCATCTCAAGCCTTATTTTAAGTGTTGCTTTCCTCGGCCTTGATGTAACATTCTGCTTGTGTCACAACTTCGACCAAGGATGTTTTTGGCCTCTAGGCAAGGGATTCATTGAAATGTCCCTCATTGATCCCATTTTAGAATATTCCCACGAATATTTCCTAGCTTGGATGAATCACCTTGGTTGCCGCCTCATTGAAGTGAGTGAGGTACTCCCTAAGGGATTTAAAGAGGCCTTGGCAAATATTGAAGAGACTGGCGGCAAACATCGTTTTGTGCCTGCTCGCTGCAAATTGATGGATTAACTTCTTCACTAAGTCCTAATGGTTGGTGATAGAGAGCCGAAGTAGGCACATATACCATCTTAGGGTTGTGCCTTTGAAGGGGCCTGATAGGAGCTTGCATTTTAAGGAGTCAGCTCCAATGATAGACATCTACGTGTTGACGGAGGCGATATGTTCATACTAGTCGTTGTGCCCATTAAACTTGGCCAGTGAAAGAGGCTTAAAGTTCTTTGGAACAAGCGCCTCTCTTATCTCGTTCGAAAGAGTTTGTGTGCGTAACATCTCTTCCTCAACATTAAGGATTATGCCTTACTGACATTGTTGGATATATAGGACATCATCATCCAGGGCTTGATTATAGTGATGTAGATCGTCCATAGCAGCATGCATCTTTGTTATGTTGCTTTCTTCGCCTTTAGATTCTTCGGTGGCCAAAGTTATTGTCTTTTTGTTCACCATGATAATCAGAGGGGTTAAATGTGGGGACGATAATCCAAATAAGTATTTCTCTGGTGGCCGAGGTCAGTTTTACCGGGCCTCGCGCGGGTGTCAATTTTACTTGCCTAAAAAGTACAATACTTGACAACCCTTAGTGATTAAGGCTCGTCAGAGGTTTTAAGGTATGTTGTGGGATAAAGAGTTGACTCACATAGGGGTTGAGAAACTATGTGCATCTATTTTTCTACGTGAGAATGAGATTGTCCTTCTCAACTTTAATGTTGAGGTATTTATATTTGTGCTGACCTGGATCATAGACCCCTTAAAAATAGCAATCATCACCAAATGGATGCGGGAATAAGGCCACATCATTCCTCCATTTTCCTACCCTTGGATGACTCCTCTAGAAAAAAAGCGACATATCCAATATATGAACGACACATCTAATAAATGGGCGATCGGTCCAATATACAGACGACTAGAAGAGCTTTATAAAGTGTCATCTACCTCACTTATCACCTTCATGGACCCTTACAAATATATCAATCCAATATATATTAGCATAAAAAAAACAAAAAAAAAAAACCCTACTCTTCAATACATTTTAATGGCAAAACACCAACTAAGCAAGCAACTTTCTACCGACTTATAAAAAAATGATATTACTCATCCAACAATCATGTGCAACTACCTATAGAAGTAGAGTTAAACAGTCAACCCCAACCTTCAGTCTTTTCTTTACTTTACTCTGCTCCCACCCTCCACACCACCCATTCTTCACGTACCAGTACTCTTTCGTACCATTTTTCCTTCATATTACTTGCCCTATATTAATGCCACCTATCTGTTAGCATTAGCCTCCTCATCTGCAAACATATTTTATTCATCACAGCCTCACACACACTTGTTATATATGGCCAACGTGGAACAGACACTTCAGGAAGTTTCTGCCGATTCTTCCAAAGGTACGTACCTTTTTAGATCGGAATTCACCCTAGGATATGTTTTAGATATTTGTTTTGAAAAATAAATATTTTAAATGTACTAGCAGATCAATCCAATTCCAGTAGTATTACTCAAGTAAATCCCAAGGTTGAAATTTCTAAAGATGAGGAAGCTCTTATTATCAGGATGTATAAACTACTAGGGGATAGGTAATTTAGTTAGTATGATTAATATGTTATATTTTCCTTTGAATAATTAAATAACACTTGGTTCAGTATCTATCATTTTTTAAATCAACTTTTTTAATATAATATGTTCTTTTCAGGTGGCAATTAATTGCTGGAAGAATTCCTGGACGAACAGCTGAAGATATAAAGAAATACTGGACTTCAAGAGACTCTTCCACTAGCCAATCAAATGTCAAATAAATACTATACTGGTGCATATACATGTTTGTGTGTTTTCACACTTACTGTGCTCTCTGTCTAAAATGTTGGTGTGACTAAGTTTGAGTGTTATTGTGTCATGCATTATTTAGTTGTGTGTTTGATCCAAGACAATATGAGATCAATATTCTTGCTAAATAATATCAGCTTTGCTATGATTTTCCCAAGCAAAAATATTCAAGAGGTAGATTTAAGGTAGTCTCTCAAATTTTTTCATGAATAATATTAAAATAGATTTAAATCTAATTATTCGATTTTTAAAAAATTCTTAAAAAAACTCAGGACATCTATAAAATGTCAAAAGTATTATCACATATATTAACATAATTTTCATAATTACTTTGTGAATTTCAATTTCTATTTTTATTAAAAAAAAAATTTATAATCAGAAATTTTCATTATACACAAAAAAAGGTCATTATAAACAGAAAGATAGTACATAACAATCTAAATACACCATCCTAAACACCTACTCATTTGGCCAAACAATAAACACTTCTACCAATCTATTTCCACACAATTCTTACAAAAAAATCGGTTGAATGCTTCAACCAATCATAATAAGAACACCTATAAGGTTTTGAGAGGCTAAATGAAACCCACAATAAAAAATAAAACTTAATTCTATCAACCATATCACATACGTTTAAGAAACCATTATTGAAGATGATTTGGTTTCTAACCCACCATATATTCTAACACGTATAAAACCAAACTAGATTCACTGTGTTTTTCGAAGTCCTTCCAATCAAAATAACAAACTAGTCCAATAGATGCTCCTTACAATTGTTTCACCTTATTCTCTCCACCCTAACCCAATCGAATATGCAATTCCACACCATACAAATCTTTGGACAATTGAATAGGACGTGATCTAACGATTCAACCTCCATAAAACATAAGACACAAACAATGTCATGGGGATTGGATATTACCTCTCTGACAGCAAGATTGGATCTTGTCGGCAATCTATTCAATATCAAACGTCAAGCAAAAAGCTTTACCTTCTACAAAATCGAAGATCGCCACAAAATATCTAGGGACGCCTTGGATATAATGTCCTTCTCATCAACACTATTAAGATTTAAACCTTGTAAATAACACAACCTGACAGAAAACAATTTATTGCACGTTCTTGGCCATGAAAACGCATCCTACTGACCTGCAGTAGGAAAATGCTCATGTAACAGCTGTTGCAGCTCACAATATTGCTGCTGAATAACATCCCCATAATTCTGAATGTTCACACCAATATTCCAAACCCAGACTACCTCACACCAATGACCATGATTTGTTACTGCTCCCATCTTACAATTTGATACCTGATACAACTCCGGAAACGTGATGCACAGTGGTACAGAATCAATCCACCTAGCATGCCAGAACGAGATATGTGTTCCTTCTCCTAATTCGCAATTGATTTGGTTCAAAAAAGAGTCAACCTTGGTTGAGTGCCCTATCTTAACCAGATCTCTCCACCACAACGATGCCATTTGACTTGGTTTTTCATTTGCAAAAGCAGAAAAATCGATTCACAACAACCGTACTTATGCTCTATAATCGATTTCCAGATAGCTTCATCATTGTGAATGATTCTCCAGATCCATTTTCTAAGAAGAGCACCACTAAACAGAGCTAAGCCCTTAATCCCTAAACCTCTCATTTTCTTGGATTTGCATATTTTACTACAACTCACCAAATTCAATGCGGGTTTGTCTAAACAACCAGCCCATAAGAAACGACGCTGAGTCGATTTCAATTCCCTTAAAACTGACACTGGAGCTTTAAAGAATGATAAATGATGAATTAGAAGACTTGATAGAACGTAACTAATAAGCGTAACACGTCCTCTCATTAATAGAAGTTTTCCTTGCCACGCAGATAACCTAGAATTAAAACACTCCATAACCGATTTATAAAAGCCATGTCTTCTGTGATTCCCTCCCACCTGCAAGCCCAGGAAGATAAACGGAATACGACCACACTTACAAGCTAGGAACTGAGATGCTGCAATCAAGAAATTATCATCTACCCCTACACCAAAGATATAACTTTTCAAGAAATTAATGCATAAACCTGATACCAGTTCGAAAGCCCTCATAATTGCTTTGATACCCCAAAGGTTCTCCCTGTCTGCCTCACCAAACAGTATAGTACCATCAGCAAATTAGATAATACTAACATCGTAACACCCTTTTCTACCCCACATTTAAAAGGCACATTTATTCACATATATCAGAGTAAATTATTAAATTCAATAAAAGCCACCACAAAAGGGTGTACATTTCCCAATAAATCAAAATAGGTCAAGGCTCCGTAAACAACGGGTTTTCCCAAATAAACATAAAAAATTTCACAAAGGCAGCGAAACTTAAAGGCATAATCCAAGGTTTTCCTTATACAGAAAGATAATCAAAATAACTCAAATAAAATATAGTTTAACTCAAAGACTCCAACCCGATGTTACACTATCAGAGCAAGACCCTCAAATTTAATAAAAAAATTTCAACTCAAAAACTTCAAAAGTCCTCAACGACGTCCACGGCTAAACTTGGTCATCTGCATGTTACCCACGAGGAGACAACATTCAAACAGGCAGGGTGAGTAAAACGATTCATAATAATAAATGTAGAAAATCAACATATAAAATGGCGTTATTTTCATATTCAACATCATTGTATTCGTCAATATGCATCAAAGGCCACAACATCGCAATTTACTCACAATCATCTCATAAATGCAAATGCAACAAGACTCAATGCATGTGGTACCAATCATCACAACTCGATGAACACTGGGCCATCAACCCTCCATAGATCTCCATCAATAGGATCGATTCTACTTGAGAACCGGAGCACATCAAAATACTTCACATCCACACAATGGGATTGAAGCCAAAGTAATCGAGGTCCTGAACCGAAGTCCGGATGCACATGAATGTATGATGCACACATCAATAATCATCCTCACAATAAACTCATTAGGTGCATCATCATTCATCATAATCATCATCATCACAATCATCATCATATCTCATGTCATCATAGAATTCATCAAAATCATGGTAATATCATCATATTACATCATAGAAATCGTCATGTAACCATGTACAAATCACATAGAACTCACAATCATACTCATATTAATTCATCAGAGAAATCACAGCATCAAACATCAAGGCATCGCTGTACAAAAATCAGCATTCGCGAAACTCTGCTACGTTCACTGGTGTCATACCCTAAATTTTGTCCTACCTGTATATTATTTTCATCTGTATTTCTGTCAATTAACCATCATTTAGAACTCCAAGAAGGGGGTGTCGTCGTTGCTTTCTTTTTGAGCTCAGCTTTGCAGAGATGAACTAAGTTCTTTTCAGGTTTGCTAGGACATGTGTGTATGCACGTGATGTTGTTTATGGTTCAAATGATTCTGGCCTAATCTTGGTCAGGCAAGAGTTCTTTTCATAACCAGGGACTGTGTAGGTGCGATTGATTCAAGCGGTTATTCTTGAGGTTTCAATTAGAGTTTGTGATAATTCAAGTGGTTGGTGTATGGACTAAGGTGTTAGGCTATACCAAATTATCAGTGCTCCATGCTTCATGATTAATTTTCTCAGGCCGCATTTCAAAGAATTTGGCCCCTGGCGCATGTGGGAAGCCGATTAAAGTGCATTATTGAATTTAAGGTGTGCAAGTGTGGTTCTGGTTTGAGAATTCATTTTGTGGTCCAAATATGTTGTCCGTTCACCATTATTTATCGTCCATCCTTTGTCTCCAAATATCCAATATTCATATTCATCCACTTCGCTTCAAATTCCATGTCCATTCCCGTAACCATTCTCATCCACTTTGTTATTTTACCATTTTCTTGTATTCCACATTTTATGTCTTTTTTCAATCCATTATCCATATTTATTTTTGATATCCAATTTTTGTTTCAATATCCATTTATAATCCATTTTTTATCCAAATACCATTTCCATTATCCAT